>WHVE01000613.1:0-81152 GCA_015178995.1 Trichophaea hybrida
TGGCTTGTCAATTCAGAAGGGGTTGAAGGTCTTCTTGTCTGCCCACTTCTGTTGGATCCCACCACAGCTTGCTTCCATATGGTGTGATGGCTTTAATGCAGGCTATTGGGATGGCTCTAATACTCTTTGGTATGACTTGATATATCTTAGTGTCTGGAGTCTGGCTGTTGCTGCTGAGGTCATTTTCGTGCAGCAATTGTGGAGCTCCTTGAATGTCCAATCGGCGTCCATCCAGATGCTTAGCCATCTTGTTTTCTCTCTGTTAAATTAGACCAACCTATCTCCAACTCGTTTCTTTGCACTCAGTTATGGCCAAAGGTGTTTCTTCTGTCCTTTTCTGCATATAAAGAGTGCTGTATCGGTTTTGGCATCGTCACAGGTTAGTTCTCGATTGCCAGACCACTTGAGGCTCTCTGCTACCTACGTCTCGAGCTTCTTGACAAACTCATTCTCATCTATTCCACTCCCTATCCAGCCGCTGTTGTCCACAAAAGAAACACCCTTGGCACCCACTTTTTCCCCATTTGCAATTTGTTCGACAGTGTAGATCAGAAATGGGATTGGCAATACAGGTGACCCTTGCGGAATCCCTGCGTCTACCCGCAATCTCTCAATGGCCTTGCACTCCATGACCATCTCCACGGTCCTCCGTCATACAAAATTATATGTCCATTGAATGATATCTCCATCCATACATTTCTCCTGTATTGTATTTGCCAACATCTCTTTGGCGCCGCTCAGGAAAGCCACTTTGATATCCATGAAATGTCCACACACTCTGTTGTTGTATAAGCAGGCCTTATGCGTTCTATCGATCATGATAGCTGCTGCATTTATGGTGGACCGTCTCATGCTACTGCCAAACTGTCCATTGTTCAATAGCCCTTTTCTCTCTACATCTTCTGACAACCGCTCAGCAATCAGTTTCACAACAATTTTTCCCATGCAACTGAGCAATGAAATAGTGCAGTACGCTTTCAGCTTTGTATAGTCATCTTTGCCAGGCTTGCAAATGTCAACTCGACTGGCCTGCTTCCAGGCTGCTGGATACCGCCCTGTGCGAATGGCTGCCTTCTCCAGTCTTCCAATTCTGTTTTTGTTCCACTTTCAGAGCATGTAAACGGCTCCAAATATCAGCTCGTCTGGACCGGATGCTTTCTAAACTCATTGTAAGTGCAGGGCTCGCTGAACTGCTTGCTTGGTTACGTGTCGATGCACATATCTGGGCAGAGATGGATGGTAACATTTGTTATTGTTGTTTTGAGGAAATGACTCCTCGCTCAGCATTTTTTCCTTCTCCATGGCAGTGTTTGCATGCTGACCCTCTCTCTCTGTCAGAGCATGCACCATCATGCCAGCCTGAGGGTTGGTGTACATTGCAGCTCCCCAAACCTCGGCTCCCCTGAGGTTGTGCAAGTATTTGCTCTACATTGGATTGTGTGATTTGAGGATTGACTTCTGGAACTCTGCTTTCACTCTGTTGAGAGACATCGAGTACAAAGAGGGGTTGATCAACTATTGTACAAAAGTGACCGTGTAAAGAACTAACTACGGGTGAAATCTATGCTGTATATACTCAAGGAAAACCATTAAAATCCTGAACCTTGGTTGAAGAACCATTGTGAACATAAATTACAAATCAACTATGGCCATGTAAGTGGCGAGTGACCAAACATGTATGAGTCTACATCATAACTGAGACCATTAGCAATCACACTCCAGTCCATTCTAGCAGCTTTGCTGGTCTTTCAATGTCACGGTTATGTCGAGTGAGGATCGAAGAAGAAATAAGGATCGATGCAGGGGAACGGGAATACGAAGGAAAACAAGTTTCGATAGAAGGAATCAGGTTGTGTTGGAAGGAATCAGGTTTTGTTGGTTGCGTTGTAAATATGGCGTGATGGTTATGGCGTAGGCCGCGGATTGAAAGGGTTGCGTACATAGTTGGGTAGAGTTAGGATGTATTTTGGAACGAGTGAGCAAAGGTGACGACGGTCGCGTTAACTGTATATAAGGATGCTGGATTTGCGGAGGATAGGTTTGTTCTTTACTCGTTCTCTAGTCTACAAAACAATCAACAGCTTCGGCACCAACCTCTGTTCAATTCAGTGATTCCGGATTTCGAATCTCTTGCTTGTTACGCAGTACCCGCGATCACTGCATCACCGCACAATACCTCTGTCTCAGTTTGGTTTTTATAACCCCTAGAACTCCGAGCCTTGAACCCTTGACCGAAGAACGAGTCTATAATCGATTCTACTTGTTATATTTTAGTATATGTGCCGCTACTTTCATCGAAGCGGTTGTTGCATTTGTCATGGACCCTGCAACTCCCTTTGCTCAGTGTTTAAATCAGTTGGAAATTTCGAAAAGAAACTCACAGTACACAGCTTTTGGAGACATTCCTGCGTTGTGTGCCTGTGGAAACATCGACGAAAAGGATCCACGCTGTTTTAGATGCCAACATACGACAGCAACAAACCTCAACAATCCCGAATCAATTTCCTCGACCTAGCTGGTCGAACCCTCAACCTCTTTGAACAAGAACCCCTGAACGCCTTTGATAGCATCGACGCTACCCTCAATGAATCCGAGGAACCTTTGGAAGCATACTTCTGGGCCGAACCACAAGCGGTATCTCCCTGGAATAGCTACTGGACAGAAGCAGCAAGCAACGGAGGAGGCCTCCAAATCGACGACGCAATATTTAAAAACTTTTGGAACAAGTACTACGGTCTTCACGTCGATTGCCAAAACAAAGAACCATGCTTCTGCGAATATAACTGCGGAGGAACACATACAACAATCGGTAGAGCAGCAGAAGCTCTATCAACGATATCAGAATCTACGATCAAGGCAACACAGAAGGACATAGAAAGCCAAATCTCGTGGGCAGATTATAACGAACGAAAGGCGAACAAGGGAAAGGGAGTTGACCGTGAGTTACATCTGGCTCCTTTACCAACCCCGCTGATCATCGTAACAACACCCAGCAAACACGAAGTGTTCTTCTGGTAGATGGTCAATCCGTTTTTAGAAGCAGAAATCGAAGCAGCAGTTCAACCAATCCAAAACAACATAGACAAAGTCAGAGACTGTTTGTCAGAACCCCGCCTCCTTACGGCCGCCTCTCTACATCATCAGATAGATGTCCGGAGAATCTTCACGACCGACTCGCGATGCCACGTTGACCGGAGCCTTACAGATGGAGCTGGACATAGTGGCAACAAAAGATGTAGAAATCATGAGCGAAGCACAGCTCAGGGAGCGCATCGGAGACATCAACAAAGGGCTGAAATCAATAAGCCAACTACCAACGACCAGCAGACTGAACGAATTGCTCAAGTAACAGCAATCTGTGAAGAATGCGGAAGTACGAATATCGGAATTGTTGGCAGAAGGAGAAAAAGTCGTCCAGGAAAGGGACAATCTGAAGCAGGAGTTACTGCTTACTCAACAAACAGTGGCAACAACAGAATCACCGCAAACATGCAGTCATGGGGACCTGGTTGAAGCAATCCGGATCCTAAAACAAGCATTGGAGGAAGCAAATCCAGACCTGGCAGAGTTGAGACAAGATCTGGAAGATGCTCAAGCTCAAATGGAGAAGTTTAGGGACCTGGCAGAAGAAAATCGACAACAGGTAACCAGGATTCTGAAGTTAACGGAAGGAAGAGGAGGAGAATCAAGAGTAAGAACGGAAGGGGAAGAGCGAGAAGAGAAGGTGAATGATATCACCAGTTTTTCAGGAGAAGATAGGAAGGCACTTCGAGGGTGGAAGGTGCAGCTGGCATTGAAGATAGCCGGAAAACCGAAGGCATTCAACAACGAACAGAACAAGCTGAGGTATGCAGTTGGATGTCTGAAAGGAGTGGCTCTGGCACAGTTAATGCCACACTGTGACGAAATCTCAGGGGAAGTCAAACTCAATACCCTGAAAGACCTAGTTGACCTGCTGGATGTAGCATTCGGAGATCAAGACAGAGCAGCAACAGCGAAGAGAGAACATGAGAAACTCAGACAACGAGACCGCGAATTCTCCCAGTACTACGCAGAATTCCAAAGATACGTAGTAGACACCAAATGGAACGAAGATGCACAATTGGACGCACTACGAAAAGGGCTGTCCAACGAACTCAAGGACTCCATACAGCACATCGAGGAGCCAGAAAGCATGATCGAATCCGTTAAGATGGTGTCGAAAAGGATTCACAGCTGAGGAGAAGAGCCGCGGAAAAGAATCTGGAAATTCGGAAGGATATCAAAGGCCCGATGCAACGACCAACACCACATCCGCCCCAGACGCAGCACCTGCAGGATCAGTCGCAGGTTGTCACGGTCCTGCTCCAATGGACCTCTCGGCAGTACAAGGGAAGAAGATTACACCTGAGGAAAGGAAAAGACGAAGGGAAGGGGGACTATGTATGTACTGTGGGGATAGCAGACATTTCGCGGCATCATGCCCAAGAAAGCTGAAGGCAGCATCAGGACAAACGGAAGTGTCACCCTTAAGAAAGCAGCAAATGAGGGAGATGCAGATTCGACAACAGGAAAGGGGAAAGAAGTGGAATCGGGAAAAGTTTAGTCCAGTGCAATAAGGATGGCAATTGCGCTGGAAATGAATCTCCTTTGTCAGTTAATGCTAGTTTTGGTATTTCGCAGTTTTCTATATCAAGCGCAGAAATAAAAGAGTCTTCTATGGAAAGCAAACATCTCGTTGTGAAATGCTCGCTGAAAATAGAAGAGAACATCATTGATACCCACGCTTTGATAGACTGCGGAGCTACTGGAATAGCATTTATTGACAAAGATTTCGTCCGCCATCATCAGTCATTGGAACAAGAATCAAATGAATCAAGACAATTAGAAGTTATAGATGGAAGGCCCATCGAATCAGGAACCATCACCACTATGGCTAAATTGAGCTTAGGCATACGCGGACATCAGGAGCATTTACCAGCATTCGTTACGAAACTCGGACACTATCCAATGGTACTTGGATTACCATGGCTGCAACTCCACGATGTTACAGTCAAATTCCAAAAGAAAAGAATAGGATTCGAAAGCGATTACTGCCAGAAGCACAGTCAATATCATTCGAGCTTATGGGTATGGGGAAATCATATGGAAACAACGGAATCTGATGGATCAAAACTGGACATATGCGCCATAGCAGCAGCCCCATTTATGAGGGGAATAAAAAGGAGAAACTCAAGGTGTACGCGGTAACCTTATACGAAATCAACAAGGCCATAGAAATCAAGGACCTTCAAGAAAAACCGCTAAAACAGTTAATTCCTAAGGAATATCATGAGTTTTCCCCCTCTTTGATGAAGTAATCGCTGAAAGGCTACCACCACACAGACCGTACGATCATAAGATTACACTCCAAGACGGATTCACACCACCATTTGGACCAATATACAGCCTGTCAAGAGAAGAACTTCAGGTCCTGAAAGAGTGGATTGAAAAGAATGTGTCAAAGGGATTCATCAGATCGTCATCATCACCATGCGGAGCACCGGTGTTGTTCGCACCCAAACCGAATGGAGGCTTACGACTATGCGTGGACTATCGAGGACTCAACGGAGGAACCATAAAAAATCGATATCCATTACCATTAATTCAGGAAATCTTGTTGAGGTTGTCAAAGGCCAAGTGGTACACCAAGTTAGATGTCCGAGACGCCTACAATATGATTTGAATAGCAGAAGGAGACGAATGGAAAACGGCGTTTAGGACCCGTTATGGCCTGTTTGAATCCCTCGTCATGCCCTTCATACTCACCAATGCACCAGCCAGCTTTCAGGAATTTATCAACGATACTCTTCGCCCCTTTCTGGATATCTTTTGTACAGCATTCTTGGACGACATCCTCATATAAAGTGACAATTTAAAGGAATATAAGGCACACGTCAGAGCAATAATGACGACGCTTAAGGAGGCCGGTCTGTATCTGAAAGCGGAAAAATGCGAGTTTCATCAACAGGAGGTGAAGTACCTGGGATTGATAGTTGGGGTAAACGGGATTAGAATGGATCCAGAAAAAGTAACAGCGGTGAAGGAGTGGGAAGCACCTGGCAAGCTCAAGGAAGTTCAAGCCTTTTTAGGATTCGCCAATTTTTATTGAAGGATTATCAGGAACTATAGCAGGGTGGTCCAACCATTGACAAAGCTAACGAAAAAGCTGGTATCATTTCACTGGGGACCCGATCAGAAACGAGCCTTTGCGGAGCTAAAAGAAGCATTTACAACAGCACCAGTTCTAGCACACTTCGACTACGAGAAAGAAATTGTTTTGGAAACCGATGCCTCGAGCTATGTGTCTGCAGGAGTACTATCCCAATACGATGAGCAAGTAATCCTTCATCCGGTAGTATTCTTTTCGAAGAAACAGACACCAGCAGAAGAGCATTACGAGATTTATGATCAAGAGCTGGGAGCTATAGTTAAAAGTCTGGAACAATGGAGACCAGAATGCGAAGGGTCAGTACATCCCATTAAAATACTGACGGACCACAAGAACCTCGAATACTTCATGACGTCAAAGCTACTCAATGGAAGACAAACCAGATGGTCTGAATTCCTGTCGAGATTCAAATTTAAGATTATATACCGCCCAGGAAAGCAAGGTCAAAAGCCCGATGCACTTACCAGAATGCCAGGAGACATTCCTCCGAAGGGGGGGGCAGAAAAAACCCAACAAATCGTGCTCAAAACGGAGAATCTCGACAAACGAATACAACAAGGACTGGTGATAGCATTTGTAGAAGTGGTGAATCAGGACGAAACCGACCCAAAGGAATTGTGGAACTGGATTCAAAACGTATGCAAGGACTGCCCATTAGATAGCAGCGAAGGACTGTGTCTCAACGCAACGGACGTCAAAAAAGATTCAGATAAGCTACAGTTGATACAGGATCATCATGATACACCGGCAGCAGGACATCCAGGACGAGCAAAAACCCTCGAACTCCTCAAAAGATATAATCAATGGCCAGGTATGGGGAAGGTCGTGGACAGGTACGTACGAAACTGCCACGTATGTCAACGCAGCAAAGCAATTCATCAGAAGACCCACGGATGGCTCAAACCACTGGAAATACCACAACAACCATGGAAGGATCTGAGTATGGATTTCGTGGTGGGACTACCGGAAAGCGAGGGGTACAACGCCATATGGGTAGTGGTTGACAGGTTGTCAAAAATGAAACATTTAGTGCCATGTCGGGACGATACAGATGGCAAGACGCTGGGCGAGATGTTTATACGAGAGGTGTTCAAGTTACATGGTTTACCGGATACCATAGCATCAGACAGAGGACCCCAATTCGCGTCAGAATTCTGGAGACACGTTTGTGAAAGACTTGGGTTCGAACGAAGGCTGTCAACCGCGTTTCACCCACAGACAGATGGACAAACGGAACGAATGAACGCCATTATGGAACAGTACCTCAGGGCTTTCGTCAATTATCAACAGAACGACTGGACACAGTGGCTACCAATGGCAGAATTCGCGTCGAACATTCACGCCTGGGAAACAACAGGATGCTCACGGTTTTTCGGTAATTACGGATTCCATCCAAGAATGATCTTTAGTCAACATCCGATTCAGAATGGGAACGATATCAGGGATGTAAAGGCAAATACCCTCCCCCAGAAAATGAACGATATCTTCCAACAGATGAAGGCTGAAATGACTCGAGCACAAGATAGTCAAGCGGAACAAGCAGACAAGCATCGACGAGAGGGAGTGCAGATGGAGGTTGGGGATCGAGTCTGGATGGACGCCAGGAATATTACAACACAACGATCCAGCAAGAAGCTTGACTGGAAACGCCTGGGACCATACGACATTACGGAAGTCATCAGCCCGTGGGCTTATCGATTACAATTACCAAAGGACCTCCACATTCATCCAGTACAACCAATCTCCCGCCTAACCAAAGTATCGGAAGATCCCTTGCCAGGGCAAATCGAATCGGCACCACCTGCAGTTATTGTGGATGGAGAAGAAGAATACGAAGTGGAACGTATCGACGATTCGAGGATGTTTCGACGACAATTGCAGTATTTGGTCAAGTGGAAAGACTATGATGAACAAAGCTGGGAACCGGCGGTTAACGTGGATGGGCTCCAAGCAATCGATGTTTTTCATGCGGAACAACCTGGCAAGCCCGGATCAACAGCTTCGTAGGAACTTAGCATGTGGGAGGGGGAGCTACTGTCACAGTTGTGTCGAGTGAGGATCGAAGAAGGAATAAGGATCGATGAAGGCGAAAGGGAATACGAAGGAAAACAAGTTTCGATAGAAGGAATCAGGTTGTGTTGGAAGGAATCAGGTTTTGTTGGTTGCGTTGTCAATATGGCGTGATGGTTATGGCGTAGGCCGCGGATTGAAAGGGTTGCGTACATAGTTGGGTAGAGTTAGGATGTATTTTGGAACGAGTGAGCAAAGGTGACGACGGTCGCGTTAACTGTATATAAGGATGCTGGATTTGCGGAGGATAGGTTTGTTCTTTACTCGTTCTCTAGTCTACAAAACAATCAATAGCTTCGGCACCAACCTCTGTTCACTTCTGTGATTCCGGATTTTGAGTCTCTTGCTTGTTACACAGTACCCGCGATCACTGCATCACCGCACAATACCTCTGTCTTAGTTTGGTTTTTATAACCCCTAGAACTCTGAGCCTTGAACCCTTGACATTCAAAGACTCTTAGGCCTTTCTGGCAATATTGTGGACCAACACACTTGAGCTGCCTTCGCTGAATTCCATCCTGTTTTCTTCTTGCCAGAGGATTTTTCTCTTCTCCTTGATATCGCAGTTCCACCACTTCATGGATTTTGTACAGATCCTAATTTTTTTTGCTGTTGTGTTGAGAATCTTAGTCAATTCTTCCTGACATCTTGTGGCCTCCTGCTTCACCTTGTCCTTTATACAGTAGTTGGCATCGTGGTGAGCTCTCTGGTTGGCTAGCGCCATCCAGAGAATCTTCGCTGTCTCCATATGCTTGTCCATCATTGCAGCTAAATTCTATACTACCATTCATTTCTGGTCTGCCTCCGCTTGGTTGTGTACATCCACCTCCCATTCCATGACCTGGTGGTCGGAGCCAGTGGTGTAGTCATCGACCAGTATGGCCCATTTTGTTATTGGACCATTCGCCAAGGTCAGGTTGATGACTGATTTGTCTTTGTGGCCTTCTTTTGTCCAATAATGGGTGGGCCAATCGTCATTTCCAATTTCCAGTCTAACCTGATTTATCACCTCCTTCCCGAAGACGGCACCCTGCAGCTTCAGATTATTTTGGATTTCATTGTCTGCTGCGGACATTGATTTCTCCTGCGAGGCTGGTGCCACCCTGTCGAATGAATCTCTGCCAGCTCAATTTTTGTGCCAGTCTCTCTCCCAACTACGTACTGTAAAGCGGTTATGTGTACTGCACCCAGTGGCCAGATACATGCCCAACATTTCAACGCAGGCCAAAACTTGGACTTCCATTATTGTGGAAATGTTAGAAGTAATAATTCCCATGGTTACAAAGTATTTTCCTGATTCTCATTTACTTTTGAGATGGTTGATAGTGATTTTGATCACTTTGAGTTTTTGTGGAGTGACCAGGATTCAAGGAACCCTGTCTGTAAAAATATTGATGATTTCTATGGCAGAAGAATATATAATCAATACTGCAAATGCAATTGTCATTTTTTGTTGGTGAGGGCACTTGGGTGGAATATGGGGGGTTTAGTTTAGTCTCTATAAATTTGGCCACTTCATAACTTCACTAGCTGAAATGTCACCATCTATACAGGAATAGTAACATTAACCGCTAGGCGCAGTACGCATAACTGCTTTACAGTCACCACGCCCTGTCCAGAGAAACTCCGCTTATGCTTCGTACGTAGAATGCTGACGCTCTGTAGGTGCGACTGCAGGTTTGTTCGTAATATACTAACGCATCGTAGCTGCGTTTCAGAGCTTCCGCTCCGTTCGGAGGGAGGCAATCGGCATGTGCGCTTGCTAATGCAATTGTACGTCATATCGACAAGTCTTCCGTTGCCAACTTTGCGTTGTGCACAGTGGCCAATGAATCAATACGTTCGGAGTAACTATTGTAGAATCGATGAAGCGTTTCATGTAGGGGTAAGTCAATTGTTGCCTCGCTAGCACTTCGAGTTGCTCAATAGATTGCCTTAGGTGGTACTCCCAATCGTCTGAATTGATCGTTCGTATGCGAATGCTTTCGTCAAACGGAATACTTCCGAGGGTCAACCCAAGAGTGTGTCGTGTTCCATTGACCTCCAAATCATCTCGGAGCTGACTCTACTGATGTAAATCAACTGTAATAAAGGAATACTTAACTCGAATGATCACACTAGCGATGATAATCTGTGTGGGTTCCGAGTAGTGACGCGTTGGAAAAGAGGTATTGTAGAACCAATGAATCGACGCATATAAGGAATCGTCGATTGTGCTTGATTGGATACCATCAATGTCATTCCGACTTGTTTCGATTGTTCGTATGCATGTGATTGATCTTGTTGAACCTGTTTCAAGATCTTGTCGGTGTTAAGCAACATTGCCTCTTTGGGGTCAATTGACTTCTGAATCATCTAATTCGTCGCTGCTATCGTCAATAAACTCAATTGGGTATACTAAATGAGTTTCGATGTTTGTAAGTCGTGTGTTGAGACGTGTTCCATTACGGTCGGTTGTATGGCTCTATGGCGTGATTGACCTCCAAATCGCCTTAGAATCATCTCTGCCGCTGTTGATTGACTCGATATGGGAATACTTATAATGTTGCGATAGTTGTAGGTCTCGAAAAGTGAGTTGTTGTGACATGTTCGAATTCGTCATGTTGAGTAGTCTACTTGGCCGGCGACACTACAGTCGGAGCCAATTGAATTCAGAATCATCTCTGCAGCAGTCAACTGACTTGATTGACAGGTATTCTTATCCTGATGAATCGATCTAGTGATGATTCTTGGTGTAGGTGTGAGATTAGTGATGTTTTTCGAGTTGTCAGGGGTGTCCATTGTGGCAGGTAACACGTCTCTCAGAGACGATTGACGTCCAAATCTTCTTGGAATTGTCTTCCACATGCGAAACGTATCCATTTTCTAAACAGTGATCATAGTGTCAGGCCGAGTTCGACCAAGTATGGCACCGTACTCTAGAATATGAGTAGATACAGTTGCACACGAGAATAAGTAATAAAGAATGATTGAGCGTAGGTAAGATGATCGCTGGAGTTCAGTTGCACACCGGCTTTTTGTTTTGTTTTATTCATACTGTATGCACTCTAAGTAGATTATGAAAGAGCCCATATTCCCTCTGTCTCCGGGCTCACCGGCTAGATGGCGGATTTCCCCACCCACTACCCTTTATCCCCTTCACACCGGGGATTCGAACCCATAATATTCCCTGCCTATATTTTTTATGAGTGATACCACTGCGCCACGGGGCCAGCCCCAATTGGACTCCTGCGAAGTGACTATATACTGGGAACATACCCGGACATCCGCCGGCTGCCGTTACAAGGATTGAAGTTCTTTGGGGGTCTTTTTGGTCTATGGTTGCTCATTCAGTTTGCTTCTTTTGTTCCCATCTGTCTTTTGGCTTTTTGTTGTTAGAGGGGACAATTGGTAGCAGGAACAGAGTTTTGTAATTTAGCCGGCTTGCCCAGAGACAGGTTATTAGGGTTCTGTCATACTTTAAATAGAGTGAATGCAGGATCATTAAAACAAAAAAACAAACTCTGTGAAGCGGATCAACAATGTAGAAAATGCGGTTGCCCGGTTGAATGCATGCTAAATCTCCCATTCTACCTGCTGTTTGCGGGTGGTAGTGCACAGAGTAAGCTGAGCCTGGTGGTTGGTCTGGTTGCTGGCCTAGTTGCCGGCCGGAATTAAATACATCCAGTAATATCCGCTAGGGACCTATAGTCGCCCTGAACGGGCCCCGGAACGCCCCTGGGAAAACAAAGAGTTCACCTGGCCTAGACGGCGGTACCGGGCCCCGAAAGACGCCAGCCCGGAGGGACAGTTAGGAACCCTAGTATAGTGTCAATCGAAAGAGGACGATCGAGGGATGGATGACGATAATTTAACCTGGATGTGAACTAGGCACTGGACGTATGGAGGTCGTTGATGCCGAGTTGTGGGCGGTCGGACTTGCGCTCGGTGAGACGATCAAGAAGAGAGAAACACTGCAAAGGCATGCAGTGAAAATGGTGGCAGTCTGTGGCGACTCACAAGCTGCCGTTTGACTGACAGCCCAACTGGAGCCAGGCCCTGGGCAGCAATTAGTGAGGCAGATTAATCGGAGGGCACAGGCCCTCCTTGCCCATGGCATTACAACAGAGATTCGCTGGGTTACAGGACATTCTGGCATTCGCAGCAACAAAGAAGGAGACTGTCAGGCAAGGCTGGAAGTATGAGGCACATCCCAATGACAAGCATAAATACTTTGGCAATCAGGTTCAATTTACTAAAGTCCAGCCATGCGCCCAGGGAGAATACCTCAAAAACATTGAATACAGGGAAGACGACAAGTGCTGGAGGTATGGATGGACAACAATAGGCACAGGACCACCATGTTCGCCACTGCAGCCGGTGGACATACCAGCAGAATGTGTATTGGAAAGAGGTGGGGATGGCTATGGGTTGGAAAGCAGGCAGATGCTGACTTGTGCATGTCTCTGAGCAGTTTTCCATGGAGAATGTTGATGGGATTCCTGGCAGCTAATAACATCAGAAAGTTCCCACCTAAGTGAATGGTGAATGGTGGTATAGAGTAGTGTTAGCAACGGTTCCAAATTACGGGTCCGGGTCAGTTCCGGTTCGGAACCGCTTGTGACTGGGCGGTTCGGTTCCATGGGCGGTTCGGAACCGGAACCGACCCGGACCCGCCGGGTTTTGGCGGGTTTCTTCTCAAAAACTATCGCTCCAATTAAGTATTTGAGTTCTGATTGGATCGCGACATGTTATATACGTAGATTATGCAGTTTTTGACGCTCTTTCACTTCCCGGTCTCCGATTTGCGATACGATTAGTATTCGTTGAGTCGCTGCGAAAAACAGTCGATTTTGGACGTATTTTCGGCTTTATTTCACAGCGACTCAACGAATACTAATCGTATCGCAAATCGGAGACCGGGATGTGAAAGAGCGTCAAAAACTGCATAATATACGTATATAACATGTCGCGATCCAATCAGAACTCAAATACTTAATTGAAGCAGAAAAGCTGTGATTATTGGGGCCGATGAAAAATGAGGCTCTGCTGCAGGTAAAACCCGCCAAAACCCGGCGGGTTTCGGTGCGGTTCCGGTTTTTAACCGTTTGTGATTGGGCGGTTCGGTTCCTTGGCGGTTCCGAACCGGACCGCGGCCGGGTAACCCGGACCCGTTGCTAACACTCGTATAGAGGCAGCCAATCACCTTGCTTGGATCCATGTCTTGGCTGGACGTAAGCAACCTGATCGGTCAAACTGATAGCCGGGTCAGTGTGTGCAGTCGTGGAGTGCGAGCAATGACAGTGTCATTCTTTTCTTTTGTCAGCAGATATGAAATTTAGCAGGTGGGAGCTCCACTATCTAGTAGGCTTGCCTGGAGGCAAAGGTATTGTTGGACACTGTCATACTCTAGCAAGAGTGAATAAAGTATGAATAAAATGAAAAAAAACCCGCATGTATACATCATATCTCCAGCAGTTATTATCATACCCCAGGTTGTAAAAAAACTGATATGGTCGATTATTGCAATTAAGGCTTCTCATCGGTGCCATCGCCTGCCTGACCCTGAGATTCAACTGTATTGGATTTGTATATCACATATCGAAACAGCAAAGCTGAGCCACAAAATGTTGCGCACCCCTGGCACCACAGTACTGTTGATATACTACTATCCATTATGATCACCCTCGCATTCTGTGTTTTCACAACTATCCATTCAAATGTTATTCAGCTAAAGCAGGTCATTATTCTGGATATAAATACTCTACCACATTCCAATTGTACTTTTGGTTGTCCAGTTTGTCATATATACTGCCTCTATCCCATTGAACAATTCTCCAGAACTATGCAAAATACTAAAAATATTTGGTGCCAAACCTCAGCCAGATAACACAGTGACACAGAAATTGAGCACTATGGTTATTGGAACAAAAGGCTGAATCATGATCCCAATCATGTCTCCTGGCACACTGTAAAGTACAAAGTATGTATAGTCCATTCTCAGGAGCTAGTTGACATTTATATACAAAATAGTTATCCAGCCAATATATATCAGTGTAATCAATAATCAAAAGTGTTGGTACAATGGCATCGACAAAACACGTGAACAACCATGGCAGTAATTGACAAACAGATACCAGCAAATGAATCCAACTATTAAATTGACTTCAGAATAATATTATATGGAAATATAGAATGTCAGAGGTGGTTGGACACTTCGAGAACAAAGTTAATACATATCCACAATATGCTTACAAAACAGTACAAAGAGATATTTTGATTATGGAAGGGGAGAGCCGTACCAAGATAGCAGTTGACAAGATCAGTGCATCAGTTCGGAAAGGTGACATAGAGATAGAGAGAGCTGTTGGAGCAGATGTATCAAATGGTACTGTTGGTAATGTGTTGATGATAGACTGTGTGCTTACGATTGCATCTGCTGCTCAGCTACCAAAGCACATTCAGAATGCAACATGGCTGAGCAAAAAGGCTTCGCTGGCCCTTGGAGAGTGGAGGAGTCATATGGAAAGAACTGTTTGACAGCAGGTACAGGAGCTAACACAGATGGACTCAACAATTGAACTCTTTGAACACATGTTGGAAGCCAATGTAGCATATGATGAGGTACGATGGCTAAGAGTAAAGACTTTGATGGAAGAATAACAAGAAAAGTAGCACTTCTGCAATTAGGACAATATACTGTGGGCAGCAGTCATTCCAAATATGATTTTTAAATTCATCACTACAGCAGTGGCAAACCAGGAAGCAAGGGAAAAGGTGGTAGGGTGTATTGCCAAAGAGTACGGACAGGTCATATCCAGTTGGTAAATGGTAATGGATGCCAGAAATGTGGAAACTTAGAATCGGATGCAGGTATTGATCAATAAGCTTGCTGGACTTGGTGAAGAGCAGAGGAGAAGAAAAAAACAGCCAAATGATACTGCAATGAGCCAAATGGTTGAAGTATTGAAACAACCAATTGGTTGGATCTCTAATGCCAAACCAAAGCAGATTGACAATGCGGCACAGAACAGGAAGAAAAGATGACAGGTGAAAATGCAAGCAGTAAGTGAAATTGATTGGGAAACAGTCAAGAGAATGGAGCAGATCTCAAGGGGTATGCAGAAAGCACTAGGAATTACTAATATGGAAATTTAAAAAAATCAAGAACGGAAGGCCATGATAGAGAAGCAAGTGGATATGGCCTTCAAAATAGAAATAACAAATCAGGGACCAGAAGACTTGAGGCACACCCCTGAAATAGTGTCAGATGGATATAAACCAGTCAATATAGGGACCCCAGGCCCCTTGACAGCAACATCAAGACCAATGGCAAAACTGACTAGTATTCAGCTTAGAAGACAGGCTTAACCAATATAAATTGCTGTATCAGAGGTCTGATAGCCAAAGACACCAGAGAATACATCTAAGGGGCTGAAGGTGAATATTGAAGAAAATATAGAACCCAAGATAGCTGAGGGACTGAAAAGCGGGGCTACCAAGCACTGATCACAAAAACACACTGAGATATAAAAGCTTACATATCCAAAGATGTTTGCAGAATTGGTAACAGCAGATGACAAGAAGCATGGGATGAACATTCGAACTGTCGGAAAGAAGAAGGTGCAGAAGGTGGCAAGCAATATGGCAAGTGATTTGGAGTTCATTCTAATCAACAAAAATACAATGGAAAACAGCAATGTCATATTCAAAAGAGTTATTGGTCTCCCAGTTGCCCCGAGATGAGATGTGGAAACAGCATTGGCAGTTAATATCACACTTCATGCAAACCGAGTTCCAGGACCTATCAGGATTATGGACATCTTGGCAAATATCACAGGGAATGTTACAGTATCAGCCAGTGAAAATTCAGCTACTGATATGGTAGTCACTTGCATGGAAATGTTAATCACGGTAGCAAGCACGATTGACATTAACATTATTAATGTTGTGACAAACAAACCCTGGGTGGGAGCAAACATATTCGGCTTGAGTTTTGACCAATACATGAATAAGAGGTCAGGGGAACAGAACATGTTGAGGAAAGAAATTCAGGTGAAAAATGAGGGAGTTATTATCTCTTTGGCAATGATTTAGTTGGCAAGGATAGTAGATATAGAAGAGAGGAGTAACAGCAGCGAAAAAAAGCATTGTCAGTATATCAGCAAAATGTAAAATGCTCTGGGAGCATGGGTGTAACTCCTTGGGGACTCCTGGAGGCTCCCGGAGGCTCCGAGAGAAATGGGGTAGTTTCGGACCCGTCTGGAGCTCACACCAAACTGGCTGCAGACTCCCGGAGCACGGACAGATGCTCTGGGAGCCTCCAGGAGCAATAGCGTAGTCTCGGACAATCCTGGAGTGCTCATCCACAATCCTGAAAACTTCCTGAGTATGGGAGGATACTTGGAGAGCATCCAGGGGAAATTGATGTAGTTTTGGACCCTTCTGGAGCTCCAACCAACCCCCCAAAATCCTTCTGAAAAAATGGACATAGTTTTGGACCCACCTGGAGCTTTAACTAACGGTTCTAGAGGTACTCTGAATATGGGTAGGTGTTATACCTAGCCAGTCACAGTGGGGTAACGTACAATCACCCACAATTTCCCTGAATAGACATCATCGGCTATCATTCGTCTCGAATGCCAGAGCCAATCTTTTCGGATGGCTAGCAAATAAATTCACACACCATCGATAAACATCGACGGCTAGTAACAGGCCGCAGTCGTTTCTACTCCGAATGGACTACAACAAACCGACCGCCGCCAATCAGCTGAATGCCATCGGCCAAGCAGCTGACCACAAACGGACAGTCGGCAAATAACTGATTGGTGCCAGCCACAAGCCGACGACTGCCGGAGGCCTAATACTACGTGCCTACACTGAAAGGCGACGCTGCTCTCTATCGAAAGAGGCCTATTCGTCTGGGGATCATCAGATCGAAATGGTATCACTGGTCCGGAGGCCCAAGCCCGTGAGCTTGATGTAATGAAGCATACCGATGGTCTGATTATACTATAATGACGATAAAGACCATTGAGGATCGAGAGATGGAGGACCGGGGTAGTTGCGATATGAACGGGCATTGGTTTCGAACGTGGTTATTGTGCTAAAGCTCTAGTGAAAAGCTTGGATAGAAGAATTTGTTAGAGCTAAGACGAAGGTATAAAGACGTTGGGTTTTTCGAGGGTAGAAAGGCATCAATCTTCCCAGCGAGGAGAACAAGGCTTAACAATATACGCTTTGAAATGTTATTCTTTACGTTCAGAATCATTTAGTGATTTCACATGCCCAGCGAACCTCCTATCGTATGTTTGAAACAAGTGCCGAACTAGGTACGGATACTACTTTGACCGGGTAAACGTGCAGTGCAGCTCCTGGTGTTACATTATATTGTTTGCAAAGAAACACTTCCGAAGAAGGTATTCATTCTACCCACACCAATACATCAAGCAACCTTGATGCCATACAATTCCAACTGTCACTGTCGCGTCAACTTCTTCAATTTAGCTGGAATCCCATCGCAGCTTGCAGAACCAGAACCTCTCAACTTCTTCAATAGCATCGACGCTCTCCTAAACGAAACAGAAAACCCTCTCGAAGACTACTTTTGGGAGGCACCTGATACTCCGTATCCATGGAACCTCTACTGAACAGATGCAGCCAGACAAGGAGGAGGTCAAAGTATCGACGATCCAGTCATTGTTGATCGCTGGACTAGAAACAAGCGCTTGCATGTCGATTGCATAGATCAGGAAGTGTGTTATTGCGAGCACAACTGTGGAGTAACCCACCCAACGATTGGCAGAGCAACAGCCTCTATATCGACCATCATCACAGCCATGAACCTTTGGAATTGGTGAATGAATTCGGACGAAATAACACCCCTATTTCGATACAGATTGCCACGTTGCTGGTCCTTAATCACGTACGCCTCCGACCCTGACTACAAACCGTGGGTACAACTGCAGCAACAATCCGGAGCTCGATTCCCTATCTTTCACAACACCCCTGTTGAACAATTTTTCGTCGTTCTATAATGGTCGGATCAGACACAAGCATGACGGAAGCCAACACAATAGTTAGAAGGGAAAATGCGTTGATTCTATCCAGCGATAAGAACAAGTAGGTCACACAATACCAGCCCATCACAAGAAAAGATATACAGGACTGGGTTATTGAGCTTTTGGATGGAATGCATGGGGAGCTCAGACGAATGGACGCGCTTATCCAGGAAGCAAGACAGAAAAATTTCGAGATTTGGACGGCCTTCCCAGGATTGGCCAAAGCTTATGAAGACCTGATCATTAGACAACACGAGATATACGATGCCCTTTATCTGGGAGTGGCAAAGATGGACAGGGCTCGATGTGAGAGAAATTCAGATATAGTTATCTAATCCCAAGTGTTTGGGGCTAATGTCCAACCAGCCTTTGTTCTGATGATGGCCCAATCCACCGAAGCCTACGAAGTACTAGGGTTAGCCCTCAGCAATCAAATCCAATATTCTGGAAAAGCCTGGGGAACCCTGTCAACTCTGCTCGATAATAGGGAACGAGCCCAAGAATGCCTTGCCATCCAAATACATACCCAATCCCAGAAGTTAGCAGATGTTCAGATGAACGCCCAAGAAGATGGCGAATGGATGACTGGGCTATATGCCAAGTCACGTCAGGAAGCAAAAAAGATAGAGGAGGAAGCACAGAAAATGGCAGACAAGGCCGAGCGGGAAAGGAAGGCGGCAGAGGGAAAAATGAAGAAAGACTTTGAGCGGAAATTCAAAGAATTCACTAGAGCTTTGCAGACGAAGCTTTCAAATCAGTGAACAAAGAAATCAGTACGCTCACTGGCCTGGTCAGTATTGACACCAAAGGATGGGGATACCAAGCCTGATGAGCAGGCATTTGGCCTTCGATACACCGTAAGCAATGGCATTGGAATATGGATCAAAGAGGCTGTGACTCTAGAACCGAATGGTAATGGAGATGGCGCAGGGGGAATTGGAGGAGACCCCCCAGGGGACTCCGAGTCTTCTAGCTCCAGCTCGAGTAGCTCCAGCTCTTCTGATAGTGAAGACGACATTCTCCCACCACTTTCACCACCAGGAGGCACTAACTATAGTGAACCACCTGCGCTACCACCTGCGCTACCACCACAGGTACCACCTCACCCACCGAGAGCTCCAAATTCAGCCAAGAGGCAGAAGATTGAGCTTCCCTACAAGTTCAAGGGAGATCCAACGGATAGGTCAGGATCCTACCGCTGCTGGATCACAGGAGTGGACCGCTATATCATGTACTTCAAAGATGCATATAACAATGACCACGATATGATCATCTTTGTTGGAAGTATCCTTCCAGAAAAGGCATTGGCCTGGGACAACAACCCAGAAAAACAGCTTAGCAAGCATTTTCAGGTTGACACATGATCGGCATTCACCAGCGCTCTGGAGGATCAATTGATCAATCTGGAGGAAAAAACAGAATGCCTTGAAAAAATGAAGAAATTGCAGTACAAGGGAGATATCCAGGACTACATCATAATGATGCAGGACTTAAACTACCATGTCTGCTTATCAGGGATGGCATGGCGACAGGCTCTACACACTGGACTTAACGAAGAAATCAAGGATCGAATATTCCCTTTCAACATTACACCAAACGACGAGGCAGAATTCAAAATACTGCTCACATAAGTCCACCACACATATGAGAGACGCCTCCAAGACAGGCACCAGCACAACGATCACTAACCCAAAGACAAAAAGAAGAATCACAGGAAGCGTGATGATGTTGGTGATGATAAGGGGAATCAAGGAAAGAAAATCTTTGAGAAAGGTTCAGACTCCAAGAAACCTCGAACGGAGAAGAAGCGTCCTAAGCCTGTAAATGTAGACAAAGGCAAAGCCATAAAAGATATTCCGGAATCTTTGTTGGAAGCAAGTGCCAAGCGCAACGAGTGCAAGCGCTGCGGTTCCTCAGAGCATCGATGGGTATTCTGTAAGAATGCCCTCAAAATGTCCTCCAGTAAAAAGAAGAAAAAGGATAAGAAGTCTAAGGTGGAAACGCCAGAAGTAACCACCTCTTCTTCAAAGGTCAAGTCCAGGAGTCTGGCTGACCGAATTACGAAACCAGCGGCAACCTCAAACTCTCCAATGCTTTACGAGGTTGACTCCGATGATATTGAAATTTAGGCATGAAACGAGTTTCTTTGGTCTTTCCTATGGAATTTTTATGAGGTACAGACACCTCCGGTTTTTGGTATTTATTGGTACAGACATTCATATTTCTTTGGGATTGCATGGGTATAGACATCTGTGTTTCTTTTGGGTTTTCATTTGGGTTTTTACCAATACGGTCATTGGTATTATACCTTTCGATATTCAATATACTTTCTTTTCGACTGTCCACGAAAGCGTGCCTGATGATGAGTTCAATACTAGAAATATGCTGGTCATATAGCATCCAAGCGCGACTAGTGACAAAACAATTACCATCGATCTTGATCAAACTCATTCTAAAAAAAAAATTAATTACCTGCCCATCAAACACAACCACGTCCCTGTAAGGGTTCTCTGGGATACTGGGTGCGATACAGCTATGATGTCAAAGCAGTGGGCCGATTCACATGGTGTTCCATTAGTGACTTGAACAGAACCAAAGATAGTCAAAAACATTAATGGCGAAAGAGTAGAAAGAGCGGGTTGGCAGAATGTATTTTCCGTTACTCTGCAATAAGAATCCCATTATACCAAAGAAACCATCACAATTGGTGCAATGGAGGATTCGTCTGAAATCATGTTACCTTACTGGTGGATCGTCAAGCATGGTGCACTCAGTGGAGTTACCGAAGAAAATGATTAGCTACAATTTACTTTGAAACACTGCCATCAATATTGTACAAAGGCAGCGGTATCTTCGTTCTCAATTCAATAGAAAGATTCCATATTGACATTCGTAACGGATCCTCGATGGATCGGGGTTATTGGTTCAATGCATGTCCAAGTGGTAGATGGAATTGAGATCGATTGGGTAGAGGGAATTCCATGGCAATACAGAGACTTCAAACATTATACAACAGAGAAACTGCCAATGCTCTTCCGCCCCATAGATTCTACGATTATTCGATTAACTTGAACGATGGGGAACAACCTCCGTGGGGACCCATCCACGCTCTCGCAGAAATGGAGCTTTCGGTCCTTAAAAAGTATCTAAAGCAAATGCTTCATTCTGGAAAAATCTGTCCAAGCAAGTCACCCACGCAGGCAGCCATACTCTTGGTTCCAAAGCCACACGGAAAAGGCTTACAATTGTGCGTGGATTACAAAGATCTAAACTGTGTGACGATTATCAACCGATATCCATTGCTGCTTATGAAAAAACTCAGAGACAGGGTTGCTGGATCGATCATTTTCACCAAGATTGATTTAAAGGCAGGGTACAACCTCTGTCAAATTAAACCTGCTGATGAATGGAAAACAGCGTTTCGTACAAGATATCGACATAATGAATACCAAGTTATGCCCTTCGGATTGGCGAACGCGCCAGCTACATTCCAGGATATGATGAATGAGATCCTGCGAATACTAATCGATCATGGAGTTGTAGTCTACATGGATGATATCCTCATCTATACCGAAAACAGAGAAGAGCATGTGCGATTGACTAGAGAATTCTTTCGTCGATTACAGCAAAACACCTTGGCTATCGTACTCAATAAGTGCAAATGGCACCAGATGCATGTTGTGTTCCTAGGGTATCTCATATCGGGTGATGGAGTCAGTATGTCAGAGGATAAGATTGATACTATTCTTAAATGGGAGATTCCGGAGTCTGTCAAGGATGTCCAGTCTTTCCTCAGATTAGCCAACTTCTATCGACGCTTCATGAAAGGATTTTCAAAGATATTCCATCCCCGAACGGAGTTAAGAAAACGAACGAAGAGTTCAATTGGAAAGCAAATTTTCGACATCAAATAACCTTCGATACACTACAGAAGTACTTTACTGAGACTTCCATATAACGGTACTTTGAGCCTGTTTGGCCTGTCGTGATTGAGACTGACACAAGGCATTTTGCAATGGATGCAGTACTCTCGCAAGTCATTGATAGATGATTGAACTACATTGCTTATCACTCTGAAAAGATGGATAGAGCAGAGATTAACTACAAGATCCACGACAAGGACATGCTGGCGATCGTATCTGCGTTCCCACAGTGGCGACAATATCTCGCAGTTGCAGCTCATCCAATCAGCGTATTCACCGATTACCAGAATCCTGAATACTTTACGACTATGAAGATCTTGACTATGAAACAAGCTTGCACGGCTCAAGAGCTGTCCAGATATGATATTCAAAGATTCTACCAACCTGGTAGTGCAAATTGAAAGCCGGATATATTATCTAGGCATTCGGAGTACCGTCCTACAAACCGGGGAGGTAGTGGCGAAGAAAACGAAAACCAGACAATCCACCATGGTCTGAGACCTGATCAGTTGGTAACTTGGGAAAAAGGAACAGTACAAGTAACGGCGATGAGGTTATGAGGCGAACCAATTGCGATTTCTTCTGCAAAGTTGGGAGCAACCCTAGTAATCAAGTTCAACTCATGGCTGTTAGAAGCAGTCCTCAGCGCCGCTAATGACGATGCTGCATGGCAAGAAGAGTATGTCCGAGCTATGGAAGGATATCCAATGCCAGATATCTCGTTGGAAGAGGAAGCCCTGTACTGTACAGGCAGACTATGGATCCCGGACGATCTGTAGTTGAAGAAACAGATATTGGAAGCCATACGTGATTCGAAGGTGGCTGGATACATGGGGCAGGATGAAACAATCGAGCTGGTCAAACGAAACATCTTGTGGCCAGAAATGGAGACATTCATCCAAGATTATGTCCACTCATGCCTAGAATGCCAGAAAAGCAAATTGGCTCGTCATGCTTGCTACGGTCTTCTACAACCTCTCGAATTAGCAGACCACCCATGGGACTCGATCTCCATGGACTGCATCATCGAATTACCGGTATCAAACAGGTGCTCATCGGTATGGGAAATCATCGATCGATTTACGAAAATGGCTCACTTCATTCCATCACACGATGATGAGATGAGAGCAAGAGACCTGGTCAATATCTTATGGAAAGAAGTATAGCGATTTCATGGTCTACCATCGAACATAGTGTCAGATTGGGACTCTAGGTTCACCTCTGCATTCTGGTCTTCGTTGGTTAAAGCTGTTGACATTAGGTTCAAGATGTCTTCGCTATTCCACCCTCAAATAGACGGGCAAAGGGACAGAGTCAACCAACTGCTGGAATGCGATTTGCGGAATTACTGCAATCATGAGATGGATAATTGGTCCGAGATGTTACCAATGGCACAGTATGCCGATATTATCTCTCTCACCATCACTACGGACATGTCACCATTCATTGCAAACTTTTGGTTCCATCCTTGAACAAATTGGCCCATTGAAGCAGAAGCAAAGAATGCGGCATCTAGAAACTACATTCACCGGATGACCAGCGTGCATGCACTTTGCCGTACAGGGTTGGAACAGGCATGGGAGACAATGGGAAAATACCATGACTGGCACGCAAAGGAACCTCAGAAGCATTTGGTTGGCAATTGAGTTATGCTAAATCTGAAGAACCTCAATGCTCGAAGACCATCTAGAAAACTAGACGCGAAGCTTCATCAACCCTTCAAGGTCTCGAAGGTACTCATGCCCACCGCTATGACGCTGGAGTTACCAAATCGATGGCGTATTCACAACACCTTCCATGTATCACTCATCGAACCCTATTCACTCACCAACACTGCCGTTTGACCGGCACCAGCACTTGCTAACAAAGCAAATAAGCTTGGTTATGATGTGGATGGCTATGAGTACGAGATGGGTCACAAAGTCTAAGAAATCATGGGCAGCCAGTACAGCAACGAACGGAAACGGGTTTTATATCTGGTCCAGTGAAAGGGATATCCGGAAGATGCAGATTGGACTGAGCAACCATATAAGAACTTCGATGACAAGAGACTGTTAATGGAGTATCACAGACGGAATCCTCAGGCCGCGAAGAATAACAGCATTCAATGACCGGTTGAGCTAGTACCATTTTCCCACGAAGGGTTTTCGACAGCTAGCAAGACACCTGACGAAGGATTCGGTTTTTCGGCACAAGGGGTCATACTTTCCAATCGAGGGAAAGATCAAATTGGTTTTGGGCACACGGGGTCAAGATGTTCCAAATCAAAAAAAGAAAAAGAGAGCAAAGTGTCTTAGCTGGACACACCTGATTGATCGATTCTGCTTGCCGCCAGATGTCTCATCTGTACGTAAGCAAACTGATTGGTTGATCCTGCTTACATGTCTCAGAGCAAGTGGTTGAAGGGAAATGGTTTGTGCAGATTCACTATGTCGAGCGAGCATTTCGAATAATTGATTTCATCGCACTGAATCATGTTTCCCCAAAGGCAATGAAGAGTTGATTAGTATGGAGTATGGTCGTTCAGAGACGAACTCCCTAAGACAGGGGTAGTTTTACACCTAGCAAGTCACAGAGGGGTCACGTACGATCACCCGCAATTTCTCCGATTTGAAGTCATCGGCTATTCTTCGTCTCGGATGCCAGAGCCAATCTCTTCGGATGGCTGGCACACGAACACCCATACCATCAATAAGTATCGACTGCAAGTTACTCGCCGCGGTCGCTTCTACTCCAAATCACCCATGGTAAATGGACAGCCGGCAAACAGCTCAATCGCAGCGGCCAAGAAGCTGACGACAAACAGACAGCCGGCAAACAACTGAATCGTGCCAGCCAGAAGCTGACAACTGCTGGAGGCCTAAGAATATGTGCCGACTCTGAACAGCGAAGCTGCTCTCTATCGAAAATGGCCTATTGGTTTGGAGGTCATCAGATCGAAAGGATACCACTGGTCCGGAGGCACAAGCCCGTGAGCTTGATGACATAATGAATACACATGGTCTGATTATGATCCAATGACGTTGAAGACGATAGAGAATCGAGAGATGGAGGACCGTGGTAGTTGCGAAATGAGCAGGATTGGTTCGAACCTGGTTGTGGTGCTGGAGCTCTCAAGATGAGCATAGATAGAAGTATTTGTTGGAGCGAAGATGAAGGTATAAAGACGTTGGGTTCTTTGAGGGTAGAAAGGCATCAACCTTTACAGCGAGGCGAACAAGCATCAACAATATACGTATTGAAAAGCTATTTTTTTTGTTCAGAATCTTTTAGTGATTTCACATTCTGAGCGAACCTCCCAACATACCTTCGAAGCAAGTCTCGAATTAAATACGGATACTACTTTGACTGGGTAATCCTGGAGCGAAGCTCCCGGTGTTACAGTAAGACATTTTCGGAACTTCTAGGAGAAAGGGCCAAAATCTGAAATCTTATTGAGCTTCTCACAAAATATCACGGCGCACCAGAAACCTGATTCCTACCTCACCAGCGCTCATGTAACCTTCCAGCCTGACTGAAATATTGTTCAACTACATTAAATTGCAGTGCATTTAATTTTGTGAACCAATGGACTTTTGCACTGTCCAATCATCATTCATATTGGTGAAGTCTAAATGCCATATTGTTCTACAAATAGTCATCGCATCTCTTGTTCCACCTCCTGACACACCTAACCAGCCCAATATCTCATTATAGCTGTGCCGAAAGCAACCTCGTAACATTCAATATACAGTCCAGTATGAATCCAGGTCCACCTGGTTCTTCAATAACCATACACTTGTATTTCCACAGTTACTGCCACTACCTAGTACTGATTCTTCATCCTCGCTGACCAAATATGCTGGCTCGACAATAGCTCCAAACAGAAAGATGTGGATTTTATGAATTCATTTTACCTCTGGAATGAAACCATCAATATTGTCTGTTGAGAGCAATGGAGTACACAGAGGGGTTGATTAACTATTGTACAAAAATGATTGTCTAAAGAACTAACTACGGGAGAAATCTATACTTTATACACTCAAGGAAAACCATGAAAATCTTGAACCTCGGTTGAAGAACCATTGTGAAAATACATAACAAATCAACCAGTGGCTATTTCAGTGGCGAGTGACTAATCATGTATGAGTCTACATCGTGACTCATACCATTAGCAATCACACTCTAGTCCATTCAAACAGCCTCGCTAGTTATCTAGAAACTCGTAGGCCTTTCGGGCAAAATTCTGTGCCAACACTCCCCATTCGCCCAAAGGTCTTCGGCAGCCAACAAGAAAATCCAAAAGAAACTCAAAGCAACCAATTGAAATAAGTAAAGAAAAGAGATCTGAAATCCACCAATTCCATTCTCATCCTAGTCTAATCTGCTTTCAAGGAGTGGTTGTCAACACAAAGTCGACACTAAAGTGGTCATCATACTGTTGACCGACAGGATAGGTTTCACACAGTCGGCACCGCGGTGGTCGTCACGAAGTCGACCAAAAAAATAGTAGGGGACACTGAGTCAATCCAAATAATTGACACCGAGTCGATTCAAGTCAGCAAGGGACACAGAGTCAACCCAACGGCCGCAGGGGACACGGAGTTAACCCAAAAGCGATACGGGACACAAAGTCACCGCAATGATGCTTGACGCAGGGAATACGGAGTCAACCCAAGTATCGTCCCACAGTCGATACATTGCTCAAGTCTTCGGGGGTAGTCAAGACGGAGTCGATTCAAAACCTGGTCGTCGCCACCAAGTCAACACCAGGGGTAGGGGACATGGAGCCAACCCAATGACGTTACTCGACGCAGGGATTCCAGAGTCAGCCCAATTATCTACACGCAGCTGATACGCTGCTCAAGACATTCGGGGGTGGTCAACACGGAGTCAACATGGTGCTGGAAGCAGGCGACATGGAATCAGCCCAAGTATCCCCACGGAGTCGATACACTGTTTGAGACTTTCGGAGGTGGTCAATACGCAGTCGACACGGTGCTCAGAGCAGGGGACATGGAGTCAGCCCAAGTATCGTCACAGAGGTGATACACATCCTGAGACTTCGGAGGTGGTCAACTCGCAGTCAACCCAAGAACGGTGCTCGATGCATGGAACACGGAGTCAGCCCATGTATTGCCACGGAGTCAATACACTGCATGGGACTTTTCGGAGGTGCTCGACGTCAGTACTCGAGACTTTCTGTTGATCGATTCACACACTATCTAGGTAGCTTCTAGATTCAATTGAGGTCGACTGGAAGCTGCACTGTAGTCCACACGGAGTAATCTACACGATTGTTGAGGCTTCGGAGGTGCTTGACGTTGATACCCGCAGCTTTCGGTGCACAAGGTCGGTACTCGAGGCTTTCGGTCCTGGAGGTCGAAACTCCAGGCTTTCGGTGGTCGAGATCGGCACTCGGGGCATTCGGAGGGGAAGTGCCTCTCCGGACCGTCCCTGAGAAGCTCCTTCAGAGAAGAGGCGCTGGTTTTTGAACCATTCACTCTATAAAACAAATAGAAGTTGATTGAACTTGCTCGAGGAAGCGCCGGACTCATTACCTGTTGAGAGCAATCGAGTACACAGAGGGGTTATTTGACTATTGTGCAAAAGTGATTGCCTAAAGAACTAAATACAGGAGAAATCTATGCTTTCTATACTCTAGGAGAACCATCACAATCCTGAACCGTGGTTGAAGAACCATCATGAACATACATTACAAATCAACCATTGGCTATATCAGTGGCGAGTGACTAAACATGTATGAGTCTACATCATGACTCATACCATTAGCAATCACACTCTAGTCAACTCCAACAGCTTTGCTGGTCGTTTAGAAACTCGTAGGCTTTTCAGACAAAATCCTGTGCTAACATTGTCAGCCCAGCCACTCCGGTCTTGAAATATTGTTGGAATTACCTAAGCCTACGGATAGTGTTAGCAACAGTTGCAAATACCGTGTCCGGGTCAGTTCCAGTGCCGAACCGCCCATTGAACCGAAGCGCTCAATCACAAGCAGTTCTGACCTGGATCCGAACCGGACCTGCCGGGTTTTGGTGGGTTTTTTCTCCAAAACTATTGCTCCAATTAAGTATTTGAGTTCTGATTGGATCGCAACATGTTATATACGTAGATTGTGCAGTTTTTAACACTCTTTCACCTCCCGCTCTTTGATTTGAATTACGGTCAATATTCGTTGAGTCGCAGCGAAAAAAAGTCAATTTTGGCTGCATTTTCGCCTTTATTTCACAGCGATTCAACGAATACTAATTGTATCGCAAACCGGAGAGCGGGAGTTGAAAGAGCGTCAAAAACTGCATAATCTACGTATATAACATGTTGCGATCCAATCAGAACTCAAATACTTAATCACAGCAGAACAGCTGTGATTATTGGGGACATTGAAAAATGAGGATCTGATGCAGATAAAACACATCACAACCCGGCGGGTTTCGGTTTGGTTCCGGGTTGGAACTCCTTGTGATTGGTCGGTTTGGTTCCTGGGCAGTTGCAGAACCGACCCAGAGCCACGGGTCCGATTCTGAACAGGACCGCAGCTGGGTATCCCGGACCCATTGCTAACACTATCTACACATGAGGTCAAGGATGTCATACACATTGTTTTCTCCTTGTACATCGTCTGGAGACAGTTGGTAGTATTTTTCCTTCAGGTTGGTGTTCCCAAGACTGTGGAATTTTGTTTGGTGGCATCCAGATGAAATATTGGATTGGAAACAATGGAACTCAGCCTTGAATGTTATTATCAAGGTGATAATGCTCACTCTTTGCTTGTTGAACCCACACAGTATGTGTTTTGGACATCATGCCCATATTAGCATTTGTATATTCCACCTTACAGTCAAGCCCAATTCACTTGACGGTTGCAGGATAGTGGAAAGATTGACAATATTAGGATGGACTATAGAATTGTTTAATTCAAATTTCGTTAATTAGTGTCTTAAGATTGTTGTCCAACACAAGACCTGTAATTTCTGTTATCCAATCTTCTTCAATTGGAGCCTGAAATAGATTTGCAAGATTGGAAATTTTGAAATCGCTGGCTACATTTGAAAGAGATTTTTGTTTGACACTTGTATACTCACCATGAACGTTAGGTTTTGCTCAAGTTATACATATTTGGCGGTACTATATCGATCATTGGCCCCAGCTATCGTTTTTTGACATTTTGTTGGTGGGCTTGCTTTGGATTTCGTCCTTTGTCAACCAGCTGATAAGAGATTGACTGTCTAGTTTGAAGTAAGCAGGACTGGCCAATCAGTTTATTAATACGAATACTACGCTCAAATAATTTCTCACCTTGTCTTAATCAAAACCATACCTGCCTTCAAGTGCAACGTAATGTAAAGTTTCCTGCATATAGTCAAGACCACTGTGGTTGTTATTGTATTTGAAAATTTGTCCAGTATAATTGAGTTTATTACAGGAGCAGTAGCCAGTTTTCACATTCGAAATATGTAACAATTCTGAGATATTAGTTGTGAAATTGTCTCCCGAACACATTCATCGAATTGACTCCAATATACAGCTGACATGATACATCCTGGGGTAACCAAATTGCACTATCTGATGTTCAATTGCTTTTCGGAGCCCATAAGTGCCGTGTTGCTCCCAGAAAGTTTGACATTCAGCCATTCACAGAGAATATATACTCTTGAAAAGATAATGTTGACCAGCAGTAATTCCTATATCTTTCTTTCCAGATCATACGGGATTGAATCCCTGTCATCAATCTCCGTGTGATCCAGATGTACTCGAAATTGTTTGCATTTGTCAGAATTGAATTTGTGGGCCCCATGCACTTCTGCCTCTCCTGCGACTTGGATATTGACTATCTTTTGCTTGTGTATTCTCACAGATTCTTGTTTCAGCTCATTCATGACTTTGGCTTCTGCAGTCTTTGTCATGGTCTGTTTTCGGAAAACACAGTTGGACCTGTAGAATTGTTTGATCGCATGATCAAGTGCAGTGAGGCATCGATCAGAGTTGCTTTGTTGGGTTATGAGCAGGCAGAATTCGCACCATGCGCGCATGGTTCTCATTAAATCTCCATCCGAGGAAATCTCTTTCGCATTCTGTTCGTCATCCATGGTGACAGCTATAATATGTGTTCAGTTAACTTACCATGTTACAACTACTCCCCTGATCTCTTTCCTCTGCTATGTCCCAATCTTTAATAGAACAAAGGTCTTTTGGAATAGTTGATGTCCCTGATACCATAGTACTGATGCGATATGCTTATTGAATTGGTCTTTGAGATTTCACGCTTTAAGGTATTTGAGAAGCCAGTTAAATAGATGGTTTACTACTCCCAGGAGCAATTGATGTAATTCATCAGGTTGCCATGGCAGTTATACATTGCAAATATAATATTGCCAGAACGTGTAAGGGTATGATCGTACTCCACATGCTATTGGTTCATTAATGTGTTCAAGATCGAGAAGTTCACTGGCAGTCTCATGAGCCCTCAGCTTGAATATTGTTTGTTGCCTTGAATGACTTATCAGTGCACCATTAGGTATTTCACAAACAAAACATGAACCGTATGAAACTCAAGTAATCATTACAAGTTCTGGGTAGTCACCAACTCATTCAAACTGCAGTGGAAAGTACATTCTTGGAAATCAATCCGCACCATCCCATTCCAAGCCTGGTCTACTGATATCAAGTTTTTGGAGCAGAGACAGAAAAATCTGGATTGCGTTGTGCCAGGTATCATCAGTATTTTGGCATCTGTTGGAGAACATGACATGTCATATGACGAGGATCCAGGTGTGCATGTGGAAGCTCTGGAGGACATCGTTTTGTATATTACCAATTGTCATGTATATGAGCTTGGCCGCTTCATCACCAGAGAAATTTGTCAGGTGCATTGTATGAGATGCAAAAATCACTCGTACAATTGTGGCGCTCTGGGGCAGTTGCACCTGGGTATCCCACCACCAATTGCTGGTGTTCATCTCACTGTAAATACGACGCCCCTCAGAATCCAGCAGTCGCACCAGTATACAATTCAAGTGTATAATGAATAGGATATGAAACAAAGAAATATGATGCACATGAATATATCTCGATCATACAATATGATGAATGATTGTGATTTGTCTTCTATTCAACTCATTGCACCTAAACCGAAGTCAATTGATTCCCACAGTGCTGACAACTCAGTAGCTGATTGAAAAGACTCGATACAGAAGTCGTCAAGTCCATGTTTGAGTTCCTGATTGATCCATGTTTTGGAATTCTGACCAAAGAATTGAGCTTGCTGAATGTTACATGTACAATCAAATGGATGCCATGAGTTCCATTCATCCTGGTATATACGATGTTTGTTGTATATCTCACTATTAATAACATATGCCTGACCTCCTGCCGCCTCTGCTTCCATTAAATCACATTTATATTTGTTTATGATTGGGTCAGGCATACATGTCAGGTCGGGCTTCTGAGGGTATATAGATTCAATGTCAGAAGAATTGTTGGGTAGTGGCCTGCCAGGTACTGAGTCAACTGGCTCACCTGAGTATACAATCATAGATTCCAGAATGATTCAGGTGCATCTACTGACTTGAAACTGTGCTGGTGCTGAATGGTCCCAGCCAACTGGAGGTAAAGTTCTGTCAGGCAAAATGCTTTCAGCCATGGTAATAGGGTGAAACTGTTTGGAGTGAGCTTTTCATCTGGTCTGGTGGGGTGATTTCTCGTTGCAGATGACCAGGTATTCCAATTTCGCTGTGATATCGTCATGCTGGTGGAATAGATGATGGTAGTGGTTTCGCAGGAGGGATCACACAAGAGTTGCTTTCGTACGAATTTCTCTGTAAGACTGTCCAATTTGCATTACTGCATTAAATTTCAGCCGCACCACCACCATGTGAGAGGGCCTCCTACAAGGGCACCGCCTTGAAGAGAACCACCTTGAGTGGGGGATATTATCTCAACATCTTTTCATTTTTCCCATCACTATTTTTCCTTCTACAATCACCCCTCCCGAGCTGCTTTCCCACCCAGCATGTTGTAAAGTATTGCCCTTTATCCTACTGGGCTCTTTGTCATACGCCTATAACTCGTTCTGGCCCAGATATGTAACCAATCAATGATATCATTGCATCACTGGAGCACCTTCAACAACCAATCGAATATCACTTGGACCTCAAGTATAATATACTATGCAGAGAATAATCATACCTACTTCTCATCATCTTCACATTCATTGGGTATGAGGATGCCTACTTTTCGTCTGATTTCCCATTTCACCCAGTCGCTGTTCTCTGGTGATACTGTTCTTCAGTGTAATGTTTGAATATGATATTCCATGATAGAAATCATGGTAATTATTGCATACATGGACCTCCAAGTAGCAGCCGAGTAGATAGACTCATACACAATTCAAGTGTGATCTCATCACCACTGTGGCCTTGTGGTTGCTGTCTTTCCCACTGTCTGCTTATTTTCTCATACCAACAATGTGAAGGATACACCCTTGGTGTGTGTCAACGATACAAACAAGTGTACCTTTGATTATTCGGAACCCAAGGGAACAAGGTATGCCATGAGACTTGAAGATATCAGATAAATAATGAGCCCCACTTTCTGCTGTTTCCTGTAAGTTGAAAAATACATAAAGTATTCAGAGAGCCTTGAAAAAATGATTCCAATTGTTATATCAGTGTTCCCAAATCTTTTTGTACAATTTCATCCTCAGGTTCACCTATACAACATAGAGGATGATCCGGAGATTGACAGTGGAATGCTTCACAATTCATCAATTATCAGCAACAACAGTAAACATATAGTTACTCCACAGACCAGAGTCCAGGATCGCAGTATGCAATCACCCCTAATTACATCATCAATTTGACCTTGGATCAGACTCCGGATGGCAGTAACGACTTATTGAACCAATGGTCTATCCCGTAATATTATCATCAATAGCACCAAAGCAATTTCCAGGTGCTCCTCAGTATTCCCAACAGCCGAATGCGCAAGGCACGCCACTCGTCCAACCTCCATCTCCAAAAACCCAAGGCACGCTGCATAACTTGCTTTCTGAACTAAACTCCCAAGGCGCCCTTCAGAACACCCAACAGCAGAACTTGCAAGGCATGCTGCAGTACGCCCAACTGTGATAGACTCAAGGCTCACAATCTTACCTCCAACTGCTGAACTTCCAAGGCATGCCACTGTTCCTTCCTTCCCAGCCAAACACCCAAGGCATGCTGCTTTACCCACAACAGCAGAACACCCAGGGGCTACCACTATTGAATCATCTCCAGCCAAACACCGAAGAAGCGCCACAGTATGTTCATCACCACCCTCATTTGCAGCAGCAACCCCGGGGCACTCCGCAGTATCCTGCTCCCCTGCTGAACTCTCAGAACCTGAAGCCTTGCCAAATTCTCCTTATCTGCAGCCTGGGTACCAGCATTACACCAAGCACCCATATGCAAGCTCAACTTATCCTCAACCGGGGCAGCCTTTTGGGCTGCAACTCACCAATCAGCCAAACACACCTCCGCCACAATATGATCAGAAGAAATCTGCTGTACCTACACATTTTGAATCACGTCCAAATTGCACTCAGATGCCATTGCAAGGGCTTTCACATGAACCACAACCTCCATAGAATACCCCTCGAAAGCCGATTCCCCTACCCTACACGCTGTGTGTAATACCTCTGCTGGTTTAGAAAACTAATATGGAAAAGATCACAGTGCTGCCACCCTATCCGAAAATATCCCAGGAGATTCAAAATACTGGGGATCTTTTTTGGATGATTGAACAATTTACTGCCCATGATGGTAACAGGCCACACGGTCGTAGAACTGCACAATTCACGGACACAAACCTTGCAACTTGAATGGGTCAGACATCCGCCATATTCAACAAATTGAAATAATCATTTATCACAAGTGTTGTCAAAAAACAACATATAGAAATCATTCACAGCTCAAACAGATTGAAACTGCAATGTCATGGAGTACTGCACTGGCGGTCATCCATGGCCGACTATATTGAGACATCTGATCAATCAATTCCATTGGCCAATGTTAACAATTTTGAGTGGACAAGACATCAGTGAGTCAATAAGATTTTCAAAAAGGTCACAAATGGGATCAGGGAAAAAAGAGTTAGAAACAAAAACAAACAGTGATTGGTGACAAATAATATAAATTAAACACCCAGTGAAACAGGCAATGGTGAATGTCCCTCTACTGCATAACTCAACCTTTATTGTAATAGTTGGTTGCATATCTCCCGATGACAACACAACCATCCACAATATATTTTCCATATCACATACCAATGTCAAGAATTGGCAGGGGCCCCAGACATCAATATTGAAAAACAGCGAACTGAAAGTATTTGAAAAACTGTTCACTTTGACCACACCTTTCAAGTGCACATTCAGTAATAATGATTTGAATGATAAATATATGCGAAGATAGACAAATGGACAGGTAGTACGGTCCATGCTGTTTGATCAATATTATATAATGCATCACTTTCAACAGTCTTTCAGTGGAAATTGGGCACCAGGTCAATCATTTGCTGATCGTGTTGTACATGGCAAGGGAGGGTTCAGAATATGTGATTGATTTGGTAATTACCTGTTCATCCCAACAAAGATAAAAGAGTAGCTGATCATCCTCAACCTGCACAATTCAGAGCAGAGATAAAAATACTGATGACGATGCTGAGGGAAATAAAGAGCAATCTGTAAATGGATTACAATCTGTGAGTGGATTTGAGCGAATAAAACCAAAATTCATTTCAATCTTATATAAATGATTCATCCACTTGCCAATATGATCCTTACTGAAGGTGTCAATTTTGTCTGGTGAGCTGGTGGCAGAGTATGAGTCTATCGAAACGATTGACTACATAGGTCATCCAAGAAATCATGAGGGAAGATGAAACCAATACCAGAAAGGCCAAAAAGCAGATCGCTTATGGTGATGTATCCAAAGACAACATATCTGGTTCAAGTACCATACTGAACACAATCAACAATGTGTTTGAGTATGAGTGTTTAGAGGAAGCTTTTAAGCTTCTAGATGCATACACAATATGCCAGTTGAAGAACGATTGTGTTTCTGGCCATAAATATACTATCCACAGACTGACGTTGAAATATCTGGTGGATCACAATGGGCCATCTGGTTCATTGTCAAATGATGGGTGTGCAATGCTGACATACCTGGCACGCTCCTTGCAGATGAGATGGGCTTTGGAAGAATCCATATAATTCTTGCTGCAGCCATGTTTTGAAAATTGCAGATTGAGAAAGCGGTTTTTGCTTAGCCTTTGACAATTCTTTGGGGTCAAACTCTGGATGAATTCATTAATCAAGCACCAAATAACTATCCAGCAGTCCTGCCAGAGGAACGAGGTAGGTAGCCTATAACAATGAAGAATCAAATACCCTGCCGGCTGTTGAAGATCAGGACCACACCGCACTATGGCCATCCATGGTTGGTATCGGCCCACAAACCAATCTTGAGTGTCACCCTTCCTGGAATTTGTGAGACCTTCAACAGTGTCATTAAAGATATGTCCTACAACTGGGAATTCGATATAATCAATCTCTTGAACCCCAACAATTATACCCTGACAAATGAAGATCTGAACAACTCTGCCGACAAGCCTTAATGATTGCAGAATATCCATCTCATATCATATGATACCATAACTGCACAAGCCAAACTGATTGGTAAAAGAACACTCAACAAGTGTGCATGGAGCTTCGCGATCTTTGACAAATCACACTGGTCCAAAGGACCTACATCCCAGGAAAGCTCTATTGCTGTAACGTATTTCTTTGTCCAACCGCCTACGGCCTAGTGACCGATCATGCAATCAAGCATGTAAGTGCCCGGGCATGGGTTCATACTTACCCTACTCCTAAACTTACTTTTCACCTTCCAACTTCATCACCGCAACCGTGGGCAGAGTAAAGCCCAGAGAATCGGTTGCTGACAGAGAAAACAACATCCGGGATACCACACAACTGTATTTTAGCGGTGAAGTAATATCCATCCGCTCAGCAGCCTCAATTTTTGGCATTCTCTATGGCACACTGCATGATAGAGTCAGAGGGGCACAACCCTGGAGTATTGCACATGCGCAGGAGAAGCTACTCACTTCCGAGGGAGAGAAATTGATTGTGACATTCTGTGAAGCTCTGGATTACCTGGGACACCCACTGCAAGGGAAGATGGTTGAGAATTTTGCACTATCTCTACTACCCCCGCATCCTCGCCGGCAATTGGGCAAACATTGGATTACCCACTTTCTAAACCGACATCCTGGCCTCACTAGCACGTTTACTCAGCGCCTGGATTGCCAGAGGGCAAATGTAAATGACCCTGTCATGTTGAAAGACTTCTTTTGCAAAATAAGTTAGATTTGTATACTTCAATATTTTTGACTAACAACCGGAATTGCAGCTGGGAAAACTCATTAGAATGCTCAATGTTTATCCAGAAAACATTTACAATATGGATGAGAAAGGGTTCATGCTTGGTCAGGCCTTGAATGTCAAGGTTATCTGCAGTAGAGACCGTAGATATTACTGTTATAGTCAGGATTGAAACCGGAAAATGGATACAGTTATTGAGTGTATATCTGCAGCTGGTATGGTTATACCACCCATGTATATCTATAAGGGTGGAAATCATATACCAGGATGGCATGCATGAGTTCAGGCTAAAGCGCAGGCTACCTTCGTTTGGTCATCAAAGGGTTGAACGGACAACGAATTAGCATTGGAATGGGTGGAAAAGATCTTTGAAAAGTTCACAGCTCAAGTGTAGGTACCATCGTAATATTCTCCTGCTTCTACCGACTGCAGCAGTGCTCAGAAACAGCCGCATACTGTCATTGTTGATGGGCATGGATCGCATTTGATATGGCAGTTTGTCATTTTGACCTTAAAACGAGATATACACTCTATTTGCCTCCTAGCACACTATACACACATTCTACAGCTACTGGATGTTGTCCTCTTTGGTCCATTATCACGCTGCAATTGTAATCAGTTCGATTCATGAATGAGAAAAGGAAGTGATACCAATAAGAACGGGCAATTCCATGAGTAGATACACCCCCGGAATCTCAATTTATTCGGTTAATAACTTTTTCAATAGACTCGTCACACATGCAAGGGCTGCAGCATACACACACAAGAACATCTTGAGTGCATTCGAAGCTATTGGGATCAGGCCTTTGAACTCACACAAAGTTGTGGAACGCCAATCACGGAATTGCATTCGACCGGATACGCCTCCAAGTTCTTACTGTGCTGCTCAAATGAAAACTCCCCAAAATCCCAGAGCCGTTAGCAGACTAGCGCGCAGTGCATTACACCTTGTTACTCGTCAAAAACCTTGTTCTCTAAAGCTCAAGTTTCTCATTGGTCAACTGGGAAGGTCTGCCCAGAGGGCACTTGCAGACAAATATTTGAGGGAGGAAATGGTGAGATTTCTTCGTTCTGGGGCCAAGGATAGCACTGCAGTCGCAGCTGAAGATCGACGCTACCTTAGTAAAGCTCGTGTGTATACCGCTGATGATACGGTTCAGCTCACAGATGGGAGAGAGAGGATTGATCAAGGAAAAGCGGCCAAAACCAAAATGCAGCAGGATAATGCTGCAGCTAAAGCATCACCAACAGGAAAGCGACTCAAAGGTTCCAAACATGCGGAAAAGCAAGGTGTAGATTCGGAGAAGGTGGATACAAGTTGTCTTAGTGATTGGGAGGATGAGGAAGAAGATATCACAAATGGAGGCAGGTGGGATGATGAAAAATGCGAGGGGGAGGAGTGCTCAGTTATATATGTTAGAAGTAGGCCATGCCTAGTTGATGTCACAGAGAATGGAGACAGTGGAGAAGAGGTCAATAGTCAACCTCCAGTAGTTACATGGTCAGCGAGAGTGGTTAAGAGCGGTCAACTGCCTTAATAAACGTCACCTCCATGTGGTCGGTTTCCCAGTCTTGGGCACTTTCCTTGTAAAATACGTTAGAGGCCAAGAATGGATTGAAACTGCGGTTGACAGTGAAACCAGCGTACCACACGCTCAATGACTGGGTCAATCAGACTATATGGCTGTTCTCTGGCGCGCCAATTTGTGGTGATGACAATTCATCAATTTAGCGGCATGGTACAGAAGCAATCCAGGTTACTGTTTGGAGTTTGACACAAGGCATCAGGTCTGATTATGATGAGGCTCAAAAGGCTGCAGCTTAGCAGATCATCAGGAAAGCAAAACCATGGATGATCCGGAGGTGGGCAAATTCAAAACTAGCCAATGGAGAAGTGTTAGTAATGATGCGCAAGGTGAAAGAACAAATCGTCAACCTGACACAAACTATGGCAGAACAATGTCATGGTTGTGTCGAGTGAGGATTGGAGGAGGAATATGGATCGATGATTGAGATCCAGGAATACGAAGGAAATCATGTTTTGTTGGAAAGAATCAGGTTTTGTTGGTAGGAATCAGGTTTTGTTGGTTGGAATCAGGTTTCGTTTGGTGCGTTGTAAATATGGCATGTTAGTTATGGCGTAGGCCATGGACTGAAAGGGTTGCGTATATAGTTGGGTGGAGTTAAAATATATTTCAGAACGAGTGAGCAAAGGTGACGACGGTCATGTTAACTCTATATAAGGATGCTAGATTCGCGGAGAATAGGGTTGTTCTTGACTCGTTCTCTAGTCTACAAAACAATCAATAGCTTCGGCACCAACCTCTGTTCACTTCAGTGATTCCGGATTTCGAGTCTCTAGTTGGTTACGCAGTATCTGCGATCACTGTATCCTCCCGTTTGGTTTTTATAACCCCTAGAATTCCGAGCCTTGAAACCCTGACAGAAGAACAATTCTACAATCGATTCTACCGGTTATAATTCAGTATATGTGCCGCTATTTTCATCAAAGCGGTTGTTAGTTTTGTCACAGACCTTGCAATCCCCTTTGTTCCGTGTTTAAGTCAGTTGAAAACATCGAAAACAAGCGCACAGTACACAGGTTTTGGAGACACTCCTGCGTTGTGTGCCTGTGGAAACATTGACGAGAAGGATCCACGCTGTTTTAAATGCCAGTATACGACAGCAACAAATCACAACAATCTTGAATCAATTTCTTCGACCTAGCTGGTCAAACTATCAACCTCTTTCAAAAAGAACCTCTGAACGCTTTCGCTAGCATCGATGCTATCCTCAACGAATCCGAGGAACCTTTGCAAGCATATTTCTGGGACGAGCCACAAACGGTATCCCTTGGAATAGCTACTGGACAGAAGCAGCAAGCAACGGAGGAGGCCTCCAAATCGATGACATAGTATTTAAAAACTTCTGGAACAAGTATTACGGTCTGCACGTCGATTGCCAGAACGAGGAACCGTGCTACTGTGAACATACCTGTGGAGGGACGCATACAACAATCGGCAGAGCAGCAGAAGCTCAATCAACAAAATTTCAATCCACAATCAAAGCAACACAGAAGAACATAGAAAGCCAAATCTCGTGGCCGGATTACAACGAACGAAAAGCTATCAAGGGAAAGGGAGTTGACCGCGAAGTACATCCGGCCCCTTTACCAACTCCGCTGATTATCGTAACAACACCCAGCATACACCAGGAGTTCTTCTGGTAGATGGTCAATCCGTTTTTAGAAGCAGAAATCGAAGCGGCAGTCCAACAAATCCAAGACAAAATAAACAAAGTCAGAGACTGTGTGTCAGAACCTCGCCTCCTCACAGCCGCCTCTCTACATCATCAGAAAGATGTCCGGAGAACCCTCGAGACCAACTCGCGACGTCACGTTGACTGGAGCATTACAGATGGAGCTGGAAATTGTGGCAACGAAAAACATAGAAGCCATGAGCGAAGTACAGCTCAAGGAGCACATCGGGGACATCAACGACGGGCTGAAAGCAATAAGCCAACTACCAACAACCACCAGACTGAACAAATTGCTGAAGGAACAGCAATCTGTGAAGCATGCGGAAGTACGAATATCGGAATTGTTGGCAGAAGGAGAAAAAGTCTTTAAAGAATGGGACAATCTGCAGCAGGAACTACTGCTTACTCAACAAACAACAGCAACAGTAGAAACACCGCAAACATGCAATCATGGGGATCTGGTTGAAGAAATACGCATCCTAAAACAAGCTTTGGAAGAAACAAACCCAGACCTGGCGGAATTGAAACAAGATCTGGAAGATGCTCAAGCTCAAATGGAGAAGTTTAGGGACCTGGCAGAAGAAAATTGACAACAGGTAACCAGGATTCTGAAGTTAACAGAGGGAAAAGGGGGAGAATCAAGAGTAAGAACAGAAGGGGTAGAGCGAGAAGAGAAGGTAAATGATATCATCAGCTTTTCAGGAGAAGATAGGAAGAAATTCCGGGGGTGGAAGGTGCAGCTAGCATTGAAGATAGCCGGAAAACCAAAGGCGTTTCAACAACGAACAGAACAATTTAAGATAAGCAGTTCGATGTCTAAAGGGAGTGGACCTGGCACAGTTAATGCCACACTGTGACGAAATCTCGGGGGAAGTCGAACTCAATACCTTGAAAGATCTATTTGACCTACTAGATGTAGCATTTGGAGATCAAAACAGAGCAGCAATGGCAAAGAGGGAACTGGGAAACTCAGGCAACGACACCGCGAATTCTCCCTGTACTACGCGGAATTTCAAAGATACGTAGTAGACACCAAGTGGAACGAGGATGCACAACCAAACGCATTACGAAAGGGATCATCCAACGAGCTCAAAGACTCCATACAACATATCGAGGAGCCAGAAAGCATGATTGAATTCGTCAAGATGGTGTCAAAAAGAGACTTGCAACTGAGAAGGAGAGCTGCGGAAAAGAAATCTGGGAAATGGGAGCGTTACAAAAGGTCCGATTCAACGACCAACACCACATCCGCCCCAGACGCTGCACCAGCAGTATCAGTTCCAGGTTATCACGGTCCCGCTCCAATGGATCTTTCGCAGTGAAAGGAAAGATGATCACACCTGAGGACAGGAAAGACGAAGGGAAGGAGCATTGTGTATGTACGGTGGGGATAGCAGACATTCTGCGGCCTCGTGCCAACGAACTGAAGGCAGCATCAGGACAAACGGAACTGTCACAGTTTAGAAAGGCAGTGAATGAAGGGGATGCAGATTGACAACAGGAAAAGGAAAGGAAGTGGAATCGGGAAAAGTTTAGTCCAGTGCAATAAGGATGGCCATTGCGCTGGAAACGAATCTCCTTTGTCAGTAAAGCTAGTTTTGGTATTTCGTAGTTTTCTATATCATGCGCAGAAATAAAATAGTCTTCTATGGAAAGCAAACATCTCGTTGTGAAATGCTCGCTGAAAATACAAGACAAGATCATTGATACCCACGCTTTGATAGACTGCGGAGCTACTGGAATAGCATTTATTGACAAAGATTTCGTCCGCCATCATCAATTACAAGAACAAGAATCAAAAGAATCAGAGAATTAGAAGTTATAGATGGAAGCCCATCGAATCAGGAACCATTACCACTATGGCAAACTGAGCTTAGGTATACGCGGACATCAGGAGCAGTTACCAGCATTCGTTACAAACTTGGACACTATCCAATCGTACTTGGATTACCATGGCTACAACTGCACGATGTCACGGTCGAATTCCAAAAGAAAAGAATAGGAATCGAAAGCAATTACTGCCAGAAGCACTGTCAACATCATTCGAGTGTATGGGTATGGGGAAATCATCTGGAAACAACGGAATCCGATGCACCAAAATTGAACATATGCGCCATGGCTGCAGCACCATTCCTGAGACGGAATAAGAGGAGAAACTCAAGGTGTATGCGGTAACCTTATATGAAATCAACAAGGCCCTAGAAGTGAAGGACCTTCAAGAAAAACCGCTGGGACAGTTAATTCCTAAGGAATATCATGAGTTTCTCCCTCTCTTTGATACAGTAGTCGCTGAAAGACTACCACCACACAGACCATACGATCATAAGATCACACTCCAAGACGGATTCACCCCACCCTTTGGACCAATATACAGCCTGTCAAGAGAAGAACTTCAGGTCCTAAAAGAGTGATTGAAAGGAACTTGTCAAAGAGATTTATCAGATCGTCATCATCACCATGCGGGGCACCAGTGTGGTTCGCACCTGAACTGAATGGAGACTTACGACTGTGCGTGGACTACTGAGGACTCAATGAAGGAACCATAAAAAATTGATATCCGTTACCGTTAATCCAGGAAACTTTGTTGAGATTGTCAAAGGCCAAGTGGTACACCAAACTGGATGTCCGAGAGGCCTACAATATGATTCGAATAGCAGAAGGAGATGAATGGAAAACGGCGTTTAGGACTTGTTATGGCCTGTTCAAATCGCTTGTTATGCCTTTTGGACTCACCAATGCACCAGCTAGCTTTCAGGAATTCATCAACGATACTCTTCGCCCATTTCTGCACATCTTCTGTACGGCATTCCTGGACGACATCCTTATTTACAGTGACAATTTAAAGGAACATAAGGAACATGTCAGAGCAATAATGACGATGCATAAGGAGGCAGGTCTGTATCTGAAAGCGGAAAAATGCAAGTTTCATCAACAGGAAGTGAAGTATCTGGGATTGATAGTTGGGGTAAATGGGATTAGAATGGACCCGGAAGAAGTAACAGCGGTGAAGCAGTGGGAGGCACCTGGCAAGCTCACGGAAGTTCAAGCGTTTTTAGAATTCGCAAACTTCTACCGAAGGTTTATAAGAAACTATAGCAGGGTGGTTCAACCATTAACCAAACTTACGAAGAAACTGGTACCTGTTCACTGGGGCCCTGATCAAAACACAGCATTTGCCAAATTGAAGGAAGCGTTTACAACAGCACCAGTCCTAGCACACTTCGACTACGAAAAGGAAATTGTCCTGGAACCGACGCATCGAGTTATGTATCCGCAGGAGTGTTATCACAGTATGACAATCAGTGAATCCTCCATCCAGTGGCATTCTTTTCAAAGCAACATATACCAGCGGAAGAAAATCACGAAATCTATGATCAAGAGCTGGGAGCCATCGTTAAAAGTCTGGAACAATGGAGCCCGGAATGCGAAGGGTCAGTACACCCTATCAAAGTACTGACAGACCACAAGAATCTCGAATACTTCATGACATCAAAGCTGCTCAACAGAACGCACACAAGATGGTCGGAATTTCTCTCAAGATTCAAGTTCAAGATCGTATACCGTCCAGGAAAACAGGGTCAGAAGCCTGATGCACTAACCAGAATGCCAGGAGACATTCCTCCGAAGGGGGGGGCAGAAAAAACCCAACAAATCGTGCTGAAAACAGAAAATCTTGACCAAAGAATACAGAAGGGACTGGTGGTAGCGTTTGCGGAAGTAGTCAGTCCAGAAGCGGATGAAGTTAGCTCAGAAGTGTTGTGGAATTGGATTCAAAGGGTGTGCAAGGACTGCCTGTATGACACAGCGAAGGACAGTTTGCCGCCGCCACGGAAATCATCAGCGAAGAAACTTCGAAGCAACTTCTACTGATACAGGATCATCACGATACACCGGCAGCAGGACATCCAGGACGAGCAAAATCCTTCGAACTCCTCAAAAGAAGTCATCAATGGCCAGGTATGAGGAAGGACGTGGATAGATACGTACGAAACTGACATGTATGTCAACGCACCAAAGCTACCCATCAGAAAATCCACGGATGGATCAAACCATTGGAAATACTGCAACAACGGTGGAAGGATCTGAGTATGGACTTCGTGGTGGGATTACCGGAGAGCGAGGTGTATAACGCCATATGGGTAGTGGTTGATAGGTTGTCAAAAATGAAACATTTAGTACCATGCCGGGACGATACAGACGGCAAGAAGCTGGGCGAGATGTTCATACGAGAGGTGTTCAAGTTACATGGCTTACCAGACACCATAGTATCGGACAGAGGACCCCAATTCGCGTCAGAGTTCTGGAGATATGTTTGTGAGAGACTCGGAGTCGAACGAAGGCTGTCAACCGTGTTACATCCAGAAACAGATGGACAAAATGAACGAATGAACCCCATTATGGAACAGTACCTCAGGACCTGCGTCAATTATCAACAAAACGACTGGACACAGTGGCTACCAATGCCAGAATTCGCATCGAACAATGACCCCTCGGAAACCACAGAATGCTCACCATTCTTTGGAAATTACCGATTTCACCCAAGAATGATCATTAGTCAACATCCGATTCAAAATGGAAACGATATCCGGAAAGTAAATTCAAACACCCTCTCCCAGAAAATGAATGATATCTTTCAACAGATGAAGGCTGAAATGACTCGAGCGCAAGATATCCAGGCGGAACAAGCCAACAAGCATCGACGGGAGGGAGTGCAGATGAGGGTTGGGGATCGAGTCTGGATGGACGCCAGGAATATTACAACACAACGATCCAGCAAGAAGCTTGACTGGAAATGCCTGGGACCCTACAAGATTACGGAGGTCATCAGTTCATGGGCCTACCGGTTACAGTTACCCAAGGATCTTCACATTCAGCCAGTACAACCGATCCCCTGCCTGATCAGAGTATCGGACGATCCCTTGCCAGGGCAAATCGAATCCGCACCACCTGCAGTTGTTGTGGACGGAGAAGAAGAATACGAAGTGGAACGCATCGACGATTCCAGGATGCTTCGATGACAACTGCAGTACCTAGTCGAGTGGAAAGGCTATGATGAACAAAGCTGGGAACCGGCAGTCAATGTGGACGGACTTCAAGCAATCGATGTATTCCACAAAGAACAACCTGGCAAACCTGGATCAATAGCCTCGAATGAACACGGCCTGTGGAAGGGGGAGCTACTGTCACGGTTGTGTCGAGTGAGGATCGGAGGAGGAATATGGATCTATGATTGAGATACAGGAATACGAAGGGAATCAGGTTTTGTTGGAATGAATGAGGTTTTGTTGGTAGGAATCAGGTTGTGTTGGTTGGAATCAGGTTTCGTTGGTTGCGTTGTACATATGGCGTGATGGTTATGGCGTAGGCCATGTACTAAAAGGGTTGCGTACATAGTAGGGTGGACTTAGGATGTATTTCGGAACGAGTGAGGAAAGGTGACTACGGTCGCGTTAAATTTATATAAGGATGCTAGATGCGCGGAGGATAGGTTTGTTCTTCACTCGTCCTCTAGTCTACAAAACAATCAATAGCTTCGGCACCAACCTCTGTTCACTTCTGTGATTGCGGATTTCGCGTCTCTAGTTGGTTACACTGTACCCGCGATCACTGTATCCTCCTGTTTGGTTTTTATAACCCCTAGATCTCCGAGCCTTGAAACCCTGACAAACAACAAACTCTACAGCAACTCGTAAACCAATATAAGTCTCAAGGGGAGGGAGGTGCCTACCGAATACATTGGTGGAGATTGGTGTGTCTCTGTTCGGTCTTGGGGGATACAGAGATCAAGAATGATTGAGGCGAGTGAATTCAGAGTAAGTCCAAGATCGATGACATGAGTGAACCTCCGTTATCACAGATGTTGCGGGAGAACTTCATTCTGATGTTTGTACGTTAGCCAGCAGAATATCCGCCTGCCAAGCTCGAAAAGACTCTCTTCAAAGCTGCAAAATTTGAGTCCTCTGACTCCCCTCCTCCGAAAGCACTTCAATTGTGTCCTCTCCCTGGCAAAGTCTGATATCTTCATTGGTGGATCCAGCAGTATCAATTTGTATGTTCTGTCCCCTGAACGATTCATGTCGTTCTCCCAGGAAGCAATGGATGTGCTGAGTATGAGGTACTCAGATGAAGGATATGCATGAGCTGGATGAGTAGGATGAATTGGATGGGCTGGTGAGGATGTAAAGATTCGCCGGTGAACCGGTCATCAATAGATGGAAATACCTGTCGCTTGTCAACAGACGGTTCAGTCTTGCTTGCCGGCTAATTTCTTATAGTTCTCCATCCTAATTAATTACTGTTCATGCACAACAATATACACCAAAATTTTTCAACATTGATTTATTGACTGGCACAAATAGTATTTATATACACCAAACAATTGACATATCAGACGTTCCATAATAGATCAAAAAATAGTCATGTGCCGATCTAATAAAAAATCATTCCGAATATTCTGTAGTTACAGCGATTGAAGAGTATTGCCTGACTTATCGTTGCCATCTTGGTATTGCAGGGGCATACACCTAGGTTTCCACCCTTTGAGATCTTTCTCCAGATCAACAACTCTCTCTCATCCTACCTGAAATTTCGTCAACTCCCTATTAAATGCTGTCTGAAAATTTCGTAATCCGAGTGCAATGCTATATACTGACAATTGCCCCGGGTGCATGGGTCCTGTTGGGGGAGTATGTTAACATGAGGTCATTGCCATGAGATCGTGTTTGCCCCTTTCTGACTACTATCACCAACCATGCAGACTACAATGGCATACGATATTCAAGAACACCGCAAGTTCTTCGGAAGAATCTCTCTATTCTGCTATGGCCTAGGTCAACTGAGTCCAGATCATTTGCTTAAACGAATTACACATGGAATAATACTCAAACAATGATAGCTACGGCTTTGGTAGATAGAACGTTTGATCCTTACTTATCCAATATGACTTGCAGCGCCGTATCAACTCACTCTACTGGTAAACGGCACCAGAAATTGCCCACAACATTCCCGGTGCATTCTGTAATGCACGATCATTGCACACACATCACATACTGTTATTGCTACTATTATGACTGATGCAAATGTCGGAGGTGTTAAAACGGCATGCCCATGCAAGTTGTAATGAAACGTCTTGAACTGAACAGCTTTTCCAAATGCAATAGCATGCATATCTTCAATGGTCTGTTTGTGGTATCTGAAAACTCGAATATGTCTGGCAATGGGGCATTCGGATATACTAATAGATTCCTTAGTTTGCGTGCAAACCACTTCCCTGCTGGCACATGTGGAAGTCGGTATACATTCGTAAGTTGTGCTTCATCCTAGCATCCTCACAAGTCTGACATTACGGGGGAATTCATATCTGCTGATGGTTTGTGTCGTCACTTTCAAACAGCTCTCCTGCCAGCACGCCTGGAAGTTGGTATACATTTAGACGTTTTGCTTCACCCTAGCCTCCACAACATTCAGTTGGATAAGGGGGTATTCGTATGTATTCACGGTCTGTGTAGATTGCTTGCAAACTCCAGTGCTGCCTGGGCCCCAGGATGTGGGCATGAAGTTGTCAGTTATACTTCACCATAGCCTCCTCAACTGTTTGTCAGGTATGAATGGGCATTCATGTGTGCCCCTGGTAGGAGCGGGCTGCTTGTTTCCCAGTTTCCTGACAGAGTGCCTAAAAGTTGGTTTCATTGTGAGTCATGCTTTACCGTAGCCTTCTCAACAGTCTGCAACAAACTAATTTTAGATGTTACAATCGCTAACTGTGGGTTGATTGAATGTAACAATTTCGTCTGTTTGGCGAGCCAAGAAGCAGCTACAGTTGTATAAATATTGAACAAGTTCAAACCTCTCAAACAACAATCATGTTTCAGGTTCACCGCGAGTTTGATCTATACCATCAAGCAATTTCTTGTGTTATTCACTTTCTACTTCTGGCATTCTATAATCACTTCCTGTTATTTGTAAATTGAATTGAATATTCCCCACAAGCCATCCTGATCAATTATTTGCAATAACATCAGGAGATGTACCTTCAACGGGTAGCAGCCAGGGCAAAGCAGATAGAGAAGTACCCAGAACAGTTTGCAGAAGTTCGTCCGATTTTCATTCCCTTTTAATCCAAATATTCATTAAGAAGAAAATCATTAATATGTTATTTGAATTTTATGCAGGAGTATAATCCCGATGATAATGAATATGACTACAAATATCTTGACCCTGACCATACACAATCAGATTCTTTTGACAGTGAAGAACATCTTCATGGTAAACCTGAGCCACCGGTCCACCAGAGTATGGGGGTACCGCATAAAACTGTTGTTTCAGTACACCAGAACAGGAACCGAGAAGATACTACAGTTTTCCACTGACCATGACATAACTGAACATCTGCTGTACCAAAACCTCCAACGAAGCATTCCAAGTCTAATAAATATCTGCTGGTGTCTCAATAGCCTAGTATTACATGTGAATCAGTGCCAGTTGTTGCTACCACAAGAAGAACAGACCAAAGAATTGCAGAAAAACACAAGAAAATGTTTGAGCTGGCGAAAAACTTCTTTCCAATTGATCATATTACCAAAAACCCAGGGCCATTAACGAAAGACCAACAATAGCAGCATATTGTACAGAGTTCAAATCTATCAATTGAGGCTCAGCATTGTCAGAGGTGGATAGCCAGTAGAACACAAAACAGTAGATGTGTATGTCAGCAAACCAGTGGCCCCTGAAAAGACATACATTTTGAGACTAGAGAGGCTGTAAGCCTCGTCTGGTGTATGACGCATGGTGATTTGTATGAACTTATATAGCTGTATAACAAAATCAGTAGCATGTGAGAGTGACTGGATCAGGCTGCTCGGCCCACTGTTGTGGGAAGCTACCATCTTGATATTCACTTGCAAGAAGACCTGAAATACCACATCTTCCATCTGCTAGCTGAAGACCTATACATGATGAAAAATATCAGTGATAAGAAAGTCTGGTTTACAAGGTTTGAGATTTTAGTCCTCATATATCATTTATTCATCATTACAGTGAACAGCTTACGATGACTTGCACATGCAGCTGAATACTTTGATCGGGTATCTCCATGGACATGAGCAATCGCCACAGTTGCCATCCACTGTGCACTATCAGACTATGAACAGGGCAAATAGGTTACTACAAAATTTATCCAGGATTATTAATAATGTAATTATTAACTTTCTCATATCCATTTCATCCGCACCGATCACTTTTGGGCGCACCAGGGTTGCTGTTTCAAGGTTCTTCTTATGTGAATAGACTCCGGTTATACTGATTGATGTATATGGGCACTAGAATGACTAACCGAATTGGGGTTGCAGACATTACTCTGAGAGACTCTAATCACTGGCGTTTCAACCATTCGACCAGTCACAATTCAATCATTAATGAGTAAAGAGAATTCATCACACATCGATGCAAAGTTAATGCAAATGACATATCAGCTTTTCCTGGAGTGGACTAAATAGGTCAGGGTGTTGGTGATATTGATGATATGTTTAATTGATCAAGTTTGACAGGTGTCAGTTTCTTTGCTTCATTTTACTCACAGTCCCATTTGCTTCATTCAGTATGTTCTGTTCTTGCCGCAGTTTATGAGTTGCTCTCTATTTTGATGCCTATTTCCGTATCATAGTTTCAAACTGTTCCGTTGTCAATATTGATATATAGACGATTTACAGTCATTCCATTGATATCTATATGAAGTGAACAACAAGATAGAAGAATCACCCAAAACAGGGAATAATATAGAAAATATATATCCGGATGATTCCACTTTTTCCAATGCTCTGGAGACTCCTAGAGCTTGAACAGCCCGCTCCCGGAGGCTCAAGAACCATACACCGACGCCCCAGGAGGCTCCATCATCGTGTACTGGCGCTCTCAGAGGCTCCAGAACAATCCACTGGCTCTCAAGGATGCTCCAAAATTGTGTAGTAGCGGTCACAGGGGATCCAAAACCATGCACCTGGGCACCCTGTGGCTCCAGAAACATGAACCGGTGTTTCCAGAGGGTTCAGAACCTTGCACCAGAGCTGCCGGGGACTCCGGAACCGTATACCGGCGCTCCAGGAGGCTCCAGAATTTTGCACTGGCGCATACAGTGGCTCCTGATCGTTGCACTGGTGCTCCCTAAGGCTCCAGAACCTCACACCGCCGCTTCCGGTGGCTCCCGGTGGTTCCAGTAGAACCATTCCATGCTCAAGGAGCGTCCAAAACCTTGTACTTACTCCAAACTGCTCTGAACTGACCTGACAACTCCGGGAGCCTCCGGAAGCCTCCTGGCGCATGAATTACATTTTGCTGCTGTGGTATGTGCCAAACAATGGAATAAGTTGGTACAAATATATTTGAACAGGAGACTGAAGGAAGGGGAAATGTGGCATGCAGCAGAAAAATATGTGAACTGAGGCCAGGATTTCTTTTGACAGAGTGGCTGTTGATGGGGTCACTATATGTTAATGTGCAAAAGTCTAGGAATGGTTCAATCCATATTGTGCACAGCAAACCCCGGAAACAATGGTGGCCAGCGCGATATTGCTTGGTGCAATACTCAGATGGGCCACAATGGTGTCCACAACAACAACATCTGTGCCAATTTCAAATGAGGATTTATTGCTAAGAGGAATGAATGTTGCAGGAAACAAATAGCCAGTGAGCAGGTACAAGCAAATTATACTACTTGGGAAGACAGAAGCCCAGCATGAACAAACCAGGGGGTAAGTTGATACAATGGCATGATCCAAGTTCTGGCAATACAACAAGGATCAGAAGAGTTGATCCCAGAAATGTAATTTTCATAATCCTACAAGCCAATTGTAGAACGGTGAGGGATAGCTGAGTTTCTCCAGACAGGCCGTGGTGACTGCAAAGTGGTTAAGCGTACTGCACCTAGCAGTTAATCATACTATTCCTGTATAGATGGTAACATTTCCATCAGCACGCTTATGAAGTGGCCAAATTTATAGCAACTAAAACTAAACCCCCCATATTCGACCCAAATGGGCTCATCAACGCAAAATGAAAATTGCATTTGCGGTGTTGATTATATATTCTTCTGCCATAGAAATCATCAACATTTTTCAACAGACAGTGGTCCTTGAATCTTCGTCACCCCAAGAAAACTCACAGGAAACCAAATCACTTCTAACCTTCTTCAAACTAAATCGCAATCAGGAAAAAGCGATGTATCCATGGGACTTATTACTTCTACTATTTCCGCAAAGCAGGAAGTGCCCGTTTTAGCCTCAGTTGAGATGTTAGAAATGTTTCTTGCCGCCATGTGCAGTCCGCATAAGCGCTTCACAGTCACCATGCCCTGTCCGGAGAAGCTCCGGAGGGATAGCACAATTCAGGTATTGGGGAAAATATTGGAAACTGATACGGACATGTTCTTCATCCAGAAGGGTAATTTAAGAAGAGGAGCCAAATACCAGGCCAGCCACCATGGATTGAGATATTCAATAGTACAATAGCAATGACTGCTGAAAGAGTCAATACAGCTATTGTCACGGTTGTGCTGAGTGACGATCGATGGGGGAGTGATGATTGGTGAATAATATAAAAGAATAAGCACGACGAGAATGAAATCAGGTTTCGAACAGAGGCTAAAGCACGACGAGAATAAAATTAGGTTTGGAACGAAGGCTAAATCACGGCGAGAATGAAATCACATTTCAAACGGAGATCAATGTACGACAAAAATCATATTAGGTTTCAAACGGGAAACAACAGAATCATGCACAAGCGATGTACAAAGATAGCAGGAGTTCGGAGGTATGATGGAACGAGTGAATTACTGTATATAAACCAGGCTGTTGGTGGAGGATACGTTCCTTTCTTCACTCCTTCTTTCGTCTTCAAAACAATCAATTAACTTCGGCTTTGACTCCATTCACACTTGGTGATTGCGGATCGAGTCTCTTGCATACAGTTCTCGTTTCTTTAGCTACAGGCTATTTTCGACTCTCAGCTTTCCTACTCTGGCAGATTATAACCCCCAGAACCCCAATCCCGGAACTGTCGACACCCAGCCCTGAATCCTTGACAGAAGAATGAGTCTAAAATCAATTCAACCTGTTATATTGTTGTTTCATGTGCCATTAGCCTCACCGCTGAGGCTGCTATTACTGTTATTGCACTTGCAACACGTCCTGCAAGGTTGTTCAATCAGCAAGCAACTTCAAAAACAGATTGGCTATCCATTCCTACTGGAGACACACCTGCTTACCGTACTTGTGGACCTTTTGAAGACCTACAAACCCAGACATTTTTGGCAATCAGTGCCACTGCTAAATATATGAGCGAGAATGTAAGGACCTGTGACCGTATTTATTTCTGCTATTGTTCAGAAGAAGATGGAAACTTAGATCACAATTATCCAAAGCCAACCATTCACTGCAACTGCCCAACAATTGAGGAGTGGACCGAAATACCTACCTGCAACTGCGGCAGAGAAGAGTTCAATACCTTTTTTGATTGCATCGAGCAACGCGATTGTATTCTTTGTTCACTGTAGACCAGCAGTCTCAAAACTCATTTGCCGTGGTATTTCACCAGGTGTTAATGTGCTGGATCCCCATTAGGTATATTTGGTATGAAATTTCTTGTGGCACCGACTGCTGGATATATTGGATACGCGATACCTGGAGGCAAATCTGTGACGAGTCACTTGAAGTAGCACAAACCTTCGGCTGGAGAATCAATCAATATCTACACCAATCACCGTTCAAAAATGGCCAAAATGTCAGCAGAATCTTGAAGAGCAACCCATGATGTAACGCAGACAGAAGCACAACAATGGAAATTGGAAAACGTAACGCTGGCAAATATGGAGATGATGAACGAAGAGCAGCTCAGGAGACACGTTCCGGACATCAACACAGGACTAACAGCCCTGTCTCAGTTTCCAACAACAGGCAGGTTGAACGAATTGCAAAGTAACGGCAATTTGTGAAGAATGCGGAGCCACGAATATCAGAGTTGTTGGCAGATGGCAACCAGGTCATCGAGGAACAGAACAACCTGAAACAGGAGCTTCATCTCACGCAACAGAAGTTAAAAACCATGCACAAAAAAGTGCCAGTCTGCATACATTGAGACCTGCAAGCCAAGATCACAGATCTAGAATAACGATTGGAGAACAGAGCACCAGAAGGGATGCAAAACCTCAGACAGGAACTAGAAGAAACGGAGAAACAAATAAAAATCTGCGGAGAGGAAAGAATCGAATATCGTGATCAGGTCAAGCGAGTAATGGCACTGACAGGAACATCGGATGGTGGCAACGGTGGTAGAGGACACAAACGCAGTGAAATTCTCCCGTTCTCTACAACAGACCGAAGGGCACTTCGATGATGGATGGCACAACTAGCCATGAAAATTGTGGATGAACCAGGACGATTCTTTAGCGAACAACCAAAATAAGGTACGCGGCCAATCGACTAGAAGGCGTGGCCCTGAATCAAATTCAACTGTACATCGACAGGAAAACTGGAGATCCGAAATTAGAGTCACTAGAAATATTACAGGTCCTTTTGCAGTTGGGCTTCGAAGACGAGGACATATGGGCAACAGCGAATTGGGAACTGCTCAAACTTAAGCAAACAGATCCAGAATTTGCCCTATACTACGCAGAATTCCAATGGTGGGTACCTGACGTCGATTGGAACGAAGCAGCCCAGTTGGAAGTATTACGACAAGGCCTATCTGAGGAGCTGAAGGATTCATTACAGCACTGCGACATCCTGTCGGACCTGATGGAAATTGTTAAACTGTTCTCGAAGCGAGACTCCGAAATGTGCGTCTGAGCTGCCGAGAGAAAGTCAGGGCAATGGACAGCAGGGTCAAAGAAACATGAAACCACAAACAACACCACACCTGCCCCAGAAACAGTACCCGCAGACACTGTGGCTGGTTACGACGGCCCTGCACCAATGGACCTTTCAGTAGTCAAGTGAGGAAAGATCATGCCCGAGGAACGAAAAAGACGAAGGGAAGGAGGATTGTGCATATATTGTGGGGACTCATGGGATTTTGCAGCAAGCCACCGGTGAAAATTGAAAGCAGCATCAGGGCAGGTGGACGTATCACCTTTGAAGAATGCAGGAAATGAAATGGACGTAGATTCAGGAAAAGAAGTCGAGTCGGGAAAAGTCCAAGCCAGTGCAATGAGGATGGCCATTGCGCTGGGCACGAATGTCCGTTGTCTACAGTTGTTAAGTTTCATTTTGGAATTTCACAGTTCTCGATTTATTGTCCATAAATTGAGGAATTTTTAATGGAAAGAAAGCATTTTGTTGTGATATATTCGCTGAAAATCGGAGACAGATAAATCAATATGCACGCTTCAATTGACTGCGGAGCCACGGGAATAGCATTTGTGGAAAAAGATTTTGTTCACCATCATCGATTAGAAGAGAAGGAATTACGGGAATCAAGAGAGTTAGTGGTTATCGATGGAAGACCTATCGAATCAGGAACCCTTACGACCATGGCCAAGTTAAATATGGGAATTGGACCACACCAGGAACAGCTACCAGCATTTGTTATCAAATCCGGGCACTACCCGATAGTGTTAAGATTACTATGGTTACAGCTTCACGACATCAGGGTCAAATTCCACAGCCGAAGAATTGGTTTCGAATGCAGTTATTGCCAATAACATTGTCAGCATCATTTGAGCGTATGGATTTGGGGTATTTATATGGAAACAACAGCAGATCGGGACAATCCGAAAATGGATATCTGGGCAATAGCGGCATTATCTTTTATGACAAAAATGAAGAAGGAGAAACTCAAGGTTTACGCCGTCACATTGTACGAAATCAATAAAGCTGTGGAAATAAAAGATCTACAAGAAAAACCCCTTGAAGAGATCATTCCGAAGGAGTATCATGTGTTTCTACATCTATTCAACAAGGTAATCTCAGAAATACTTCCACCGCATCGACCCTACGATCACAAAATCAGGTTACAAGCAGGCTTCACACTACCATGTGGACCGATTTACAGCCTCTCCCAAGAAGAATTACAATTCCTAAAAGAATAGATAGAAAAGAACTTGTCTAAGGGGTTTATCAGATGATCGTCATCCCCCTGTGGAGCCCCGGCACTTTTCGCTGCAAAACCAGGAGTCAGCCTGACACTCTGCGTCGACTACTGAGGGTTGAACGAAGGAACAATAAAAAACCAATACTCCCTACCATTGATCCAAGAAACCTTGCTAAGACTCTGCAAAGGCTGTTAGTACACCAAGTGGGACGTCTGCGACGCATACAATATGATTAGAATTGGGATAGGAAACGAATGGAAAACGGCTTTCAGAACCCGATACAAACTTTTCGAATCCTTGGTTATGCCATTTGGCCTTACCAATGTGCCAGCATCGTTTCAAGAATTCCTCTATGATATGCTACGCCCATTTTTGGACATATTCTGCATGCCTTTTTGGATGACAGTCTGATTTATAGCAATATTCCAAAGGAACATGAAGAGCACGTCCGATCAGTATTGACATATCTCAAGATTTCTGGCCTGTATTCAGAGGCAGAACAATGCGTGTTCCATAAAGAAGAAGTCATATATCTAGTGTTAATTGTCGGAGTAAACGGAATCAGGATGGACCAGGAGACAGATCCAACATTTGAGAACTGGAAGGCACTGGGAAAAATTACGGAAGTCCATGCCTTCCTAGACATGACTAATTGTTACCGACAGTTTAAACGGCACTCCAGCAAAGTAGTGCAACCCCTAACGAAACTCACCAAAAAACTTGTACCTGTCTGCTGGGGACCAGATCAAAAAAGGGCTTTCGCTGAACTAAAAAGAGCCTTCACAAAGGGACCAGTGCTAGCCCACTTCGATCATGAAAATCAAATAGTTATCGAAACTGATGCCCCAAGTTACGTATCAGCAGGAATCTTGTCTCAGTACCACGACCAAAGAGTTCTACACCCAGTAGCCTTCTTTTCCAAAAAACATTCGCCAGCTGATGAAAATTACATAATTTACAATCAAGAATTAGGCACAATAGTTGAAAGTTCAGAACAATTGAGGTCTGAGTGCGAAGGCTCAACACATCTGATCAACATTCTCACAGACCATAAAAACGTGGAGTATTTCATGACTTCGCAGCTGTTGAACCGGAGGCAAACGAGGTGATCCCAATTCCTCTGCCGTTTTAAGTTCAACATTGTCTACCACCCAAGGAAATAAGGGCAAAAGCCCGATGCACTTACAAGAATGCCAGATGAAATTCCTCGGAAGGGAGGGGCAGAAAAAACCCAGCAAATCATGCTAAAAATGGAAAACCTTGACGAAAGGGTACACAAAGGGTTAATCGTGGCATTCGCGGAAACAAACAAACAGGATAGCGACCCCGTAATCTCCGATGAGTTATGCAACTGGATAAACAATGTCTATCAGCACTGCTTGTATGACAGTAGCAAAGGGCTCTGTATGTATAAAAATCAGTTGCTGGAAATTTCTCAAATATAAATCCAACTGACAGACGGAGATGAGCTCAAGTGGATGCAAGAATGGCATTACTGCCTGGTCGCGGGACATCCAGCACGCGCAAAAACTTATGACATGCACAACTGCAGTCGCTCCTGGAATCAGATGAGGAAGGACATGGATCGCAATGTAGGTAACAGACAGGCCTGCCAACGGAGCCAGGCTACCCCAGGATAAACTCATGGCTTGTAATGACTGTTAAAAATTCCAGAACAACCATGGAAGGACTTTAGTATGGATTTCGTAGTCGGACTTCCAGAAACAATAGTGTCCGATCAAGGACCGCAATTCTCTTCGGAATTGTGGAAACACGTGAGCACACGATTGGGAATCGAACGAAGATTTTCAACCACATTTCATCCCCAGACGGACGGCCAAACTGAAAGAGTCAATTCTGTAAAGGCACTGTATCTCCGAAACTTTGTTAATTATCAGCAGGACGATTGTGTTCAGTGGTTACCATTGGCAGAATTCACAGCTAACAATCATACCTCAGAAACGACTAATTGTTCCGCGTTCTTTGGCAACTATGGCTTTCATCCACAAATGACTTTCGGCCGACAACCAATCAAAGATCCTAACAATATTCACGATGTCAACGACTAGCAGATGGCCCAACCAATGAAACAACTTTTTCGCGAACTCAGAGCCCAGATGAAGAGGGCCCAAGCCGTACATTCCGAACAAGCCAAGAAGTCCCGATGGGTTGGCATATCCCTGGAAGCCGGCGATGAAGTTTGGCTGGACGCACGAAATATATCAACAACCAGGCCAAGCAAGAAACATGATTGGAACCGCCTAGAACCATACGAAGTTACCGAAGTCATCAGTCCCTGGGCCTATCGGGTCATATTACCAAACCAGCTACACATCCACGATGTCGAACTGATATGTCAGTTGGAAATATCCGCAAAAGTCGCTCTCCAGGATCAAAAGCAAGAACGACCACCACCAGTAATAGTAGACGGAGAAGAGGAGTGCGAGGTCAAACAGATAGATGATTCCAGGCTGTGTTGAAGGCAGTTAAAGTATTTGGTGAAATGGAAGGGCTATGACGAATGCAGTTGGGAACCAGCGATCAACATCGACGGGCTTAAAGCTATGTACGAGTTCCATGGCGAACAACCTGTCAAGCCTGGGTCGTGATCCTCATAGGTACTCGGAGTTGGAGTGGGGGAGCAATTGCCACGGTTGTGCTGAGTGACGATTGATGGTGGAGTGATGATCGGTAATGAATATAAAGGAATAAGCACGACGAGAATGGAATGAGGTTTCGCACGGAGGCTAAAGCAAGACGAGAATGAAATCAGGTTTCAGACGAAAGCTAAAGCACGGCGGGAATGAAATCAGGTGTCGGACGAAAGCTAAAGAACGGCGAGAATGCAATGATTTTTCGAACGGAGATCAAAGTTGGATGCGAATGCAATCAGGATTCAAACGGGAAACAACGGAATCGTGCAAAAGCGATGTACAAAGATAGCATGTGTTCGGAGGTATTAAGGAACGAGTGAATTACTGTATATAAACCAGGCGTTTGGCGGAGGATAAGTTTTCTTCTTCACTCATTCTCTCGTCTATAAAACACTCAATTAGCTTCATCTTTCACTCCTTTAACACTCGGCAATTCCGGATCGGGTCTCATGCCTACAGTTCTCGTTTCTTGAACTACAGGCTATTCTCGACTCTGAGCTTTCATGTTCTTGGATTTCATAACCCCTAGGACCCCGAGCCCTGAATCCTCAACACCCAGCCCGGAATCCTTGACAGCTATATACATTGACAAGCTAAGATATTGTGGAGGCCCAGGAGATGTTCAGGTCTTCTGAACTACCAACACAAGGGATATAAAGGTCATAGTCATAAATTTCTATGAATAACCACTCAAAGGCAACAATACCAGAAATCCTGCTGGAAGGACTAGGAATACAAACAGAGGCAAAAAGTCATTAATAAGAATCATCGTAATCTGTGCATATTGTAAAGCTCTCAACCTGGGATAGAATGATAGATGCAGCCGTAGAAGATATACAGTCTTCTGGGAACCTTGCATAGAACAACACAACCTGGAGGTAGGTAATGATTGGCAATCATCAGGTATCTCTATGAACAATAACCGAGTAATTGAGTCAATTATAGATAACACCTTGGCCAGAAAGGGGGAGAGAGCTGACAAATTGGCATGAATAGTGTTGGAATTCAAGGAGGATATTAAATTGGACCACCAGCTGATGGAAATAGTTTGGGAAAAGGAATCATTGAAAGAAACATCTCAGGTTTGCACCAGATGCAATATTATGAGAATGCCAAAGGTGGATTTGAAACATGTCAATAAATGCTGAAAAAGATGGAGTGGAATAAATAATGCTTTGATGGATGAGAGCACAATGCAATGGCTGGATGATGAGGCAACTGGAATATGATAAACCTTAAGAAACATACCGAATCAAGCAGCAAAGAAATCATGAATATATGAAAAATTGAAAACATGGTAGAAGAGGGACATGGTAGAGAAGAGAAAATTTCAGGGGAACATGAACAGAAAGCTAAGCAATGGGGAAACATAACATGCCCGTACTAAGAAGACAAGGAGGGTGTAGAAGAAGACCATCAATGTTAGCACGAAAAACTGCTGGAATTCAGTTATGCAGGGACCAGAGGTGGAGCAGGTGTGGACAATACTGAATTATACTGCAGAAAACAACAGCACAACAGTCAAGCCCCTAAGGAAGGCAGATGGAAACCTAATCACCACCAGGAAAGACAAGGCAACATTCATCAAAGAAGTACAATTTTTTTAAGCAATTGATGGGAATCCGGATCACCGCGAAATCCAGTCATAGGACAACCTTGGAAGCCATAGAACCAGATCAGGACAGGGTGGCCAACGTTGTTCACAGTGGCAGGAAAGCACCTGGACAGGACAAAATCAGCTTCCAAGTGATATAATTACTGTGTGCATGGAATCAAGACAGAATTACTGCGCTAGTAAAAGCAGCAATATAACTAGGTTATCATCCAAAGCAATTGCAGACTGTAACAGAAGTGGTTATACCCATGCCAGGGAATAATGACTATCATCAAACAAACGTGTACAGAGTCATTGCTCTCAAATAATGATTCAGAAATGATATACAAATGGTGGTAATGGTTGTGATATCAAGTAAGTATGAAAGAGAATATCAATTACATGATGGCCAGTTTGGATGTAGAAAGAACAGGTGGAATATAGATGCTGTTGGAAGGATGATCAAGCATATGGAAGATGCTTGGGCAGAGGGTACAATTGCAGAAGTGTTATTGATGGACCTAAAGGGGGTATATCCAAGTATGGCAAAAGGGAATCTCAACACAAGAATACATGATATGGGCTTTGAGGCGGATATATGGAAGTGGACAGAAATCTTCATAGCAACTGGAAAAGCCACAATCGAAATAGATGGAAGAGAGAGAAGGTGATGGATGTGCAAATGGAAGATTAACAGGGGTCACCTGTATCACCAATTCGTTTCCATATATATATTTCAAATCTATTCTATGACTTGCAACTGCTACCAGGCAAACACTTCTTCCAGGAGAATGTGAATGAAATATTAGTATTCTTATTTGTAGATAACATGATATGGATAGTAGATAGAAATCAAATCAACCAGTAAACTCAAAAAATATTAATATATGCAAGCAGGGCAAAGAATAGGCAGCAAGGAATGCCATTGGCCTCTTTGGACAGTCCTGAGAAACTACGTGGCTGAAGTGTAGATTGTTTCTATCATCTGCTGTACTATCTACCGAACTGTTGCAACAGATTTCACCAGATCAACAACCTTGACCATATATACCAAAAACAATTTTCCGATATAAGAACATAAGTTTGGATTGGTTCGTGATATAATCCAAATGTTGATTATATAGTTATGGATTCACTTTGATGTCCTAGCATCAGAATTATGACTGAATGAATATTTGTTGATCAGCTGCGGGAAAACATCCAAACACAGAACACAATTGAGGTTTGTCTACAGCCGATCGACAATTATCCACCCAATCACAAATACAATAACAGGACGAGAAAAAGCATCACGATTCCCATGATTCACATGAATATCATCATATGATCGAATCAGAAATGAATTACTCAATCGGAGCGAAGTAATTGGGATTTCGATGTGACCACACCACCAACCCACTGTTTTGAATGGTTGCTGCAGGTGGTCATGTTAAGGTACGGCTCTGCGGGTCGCTCCCGTAGTTAGCTTTAGCGCGACTTCGGCTGCATCACAAATAACATTCACTTCTAAAGGTACGAAAGGTTCCGCTTACCCACATTGGTAGCAACACTCGACTTCTGACGGCCTCATAAGCATCAGAAGCGATCGAAAACAACGCACGATGGTTGATTCACCCGGTTTACCCTCGAACCAGTGGAATGCCGGCGGTTCGGAGGCCTTTCATGCGTCCTCCGACTTCGCGACCATTCCTGCTACGCACGACGCACACGACGCGCAGGATGTCAGTTTTTAGAACAGAATCGACCAGGCCGAGTCAAGTAGGTATGGCAGCAAGTTCGCTACCTTGGCCACCGCGGGCTTCGAACCTGCAGAACTTCGCATGACAGACAACATTACGGAACGAAAGAAGATCATCGACGACGGCCCAAGGCACTTGTCTGACCAATCAATCAACTGGATCAAGGCTACGGAGGATGTTCAGCTACAGATCATCGATGCTGGCCTCTCGGAGAGTCTCGAACAAGCCAAAAAATTCTCCAAGGTTTGCGAACTCAACGAAAGCCTAGCCGCTAAAGTCAAACAGTAGGAGGCTGCTGAACCTGTCCAAGGCCCGAACGAGCAGTTGGCGGCAGCTCACCAAGAAATAGACCACCTGGAGGAAGAGCTCCGGATCGAGAAGCGTCGCTCTGCCAAGTTGGAGAGGCGGCTGGAGAAGTGCAAGTCTGAACAGGAGCACACTGCCGACCACACCGCCGTCGCCCAGCTACGGCTAGAAAAAGATATGCTGCTGCACCAAGTCAAAAGTCTCTCCTCCAAGAAAAGCGGGCTTGAATCCGAGTTGCGAGCGTTCGAGGGTGTCATTCAACAACTTACGACTAACCAAGCAAATGCGACTCCGGCGCCCAATACCTTCTCTGAACCGACCCCACCATCTGGGAACCGTGGCTCCTTCGAACCGACCCCTGGCCCGTCAGGAAGCCGTGGCTATTCCGTTAAATCGTCTAACCTTCCGACGTATGATGGCAAACGAACCCTGGATGATGTCACTGCCTTTCTGTTCGCTTTGGAACGACACTTCAAGAATGCGCCCAAGCCATCGGGTGGGTCGGCACTACGGGTTGGGGAGAGCAAGCGGTGCTACAGCTGAAAGGCGACGCTGCGACCTGGGCCATGCGTCGTTTCCCAATAAATACGCCCATCTAATGGTCCACCTTTTGCACGGAATTGAAAGCTAAGTATATTCCGTCCAACACCTTGGACCTAGTCAAACGGGAATGGGAGGAGCTGAGACTAAAGAAGGGAAAATGGGTCACAGAGTTTAACGAACGTTTCCGACACCTCCGTTGGAAGTTGGACCCGCACCAGCCGATGCCAGCCGAAATGTTAGCCGACGCTTATGGGTACAAGATTGAAAAGGGCAAACAGGGAGTTTACAAAGACTTAGTTCGGTATATTGGCATGCGCGATAGGACTCCCAACCCTCGAGCAGCGCTTGGAGCACCTTGCTGCATTGGACACATCTCTCAACAAATCTGAACCTGCAAATGGCTCCAACGCGAACTCTAATACAACTACGAAAGCCTCAGCCAAAAAAATGGAATCCAAGAAAAGTGATACAACTGGCACAACTGGCAAGGCCAAAGACGATGGTTTAACCTGTTACAACTGCGGTCAGAGGGGCCATATCTCTCGCAACTGCCCAAACCGCGACTTGATGAAGAAGTTACTCGAGCAAGCTTTGGTCAGCAAAGATGCCCCGAAAGCTAAGTCTGGTCGCCCGCGCAAGGACAACGAAAGAGGAGGTGCGCCGACCGGTTGGAAGGAGAGTGGACGGCTTGCCGAGGAGAAAGAGGTCAAACAGGAGATGGATAGCGAGGCGGAAAGCGAGTTAGAGAGTCTTTCTGACTCGGACTCTGAGGCGGGAAAAGTCAAAAGAGGTCAGTAGCTGCAGCTGTACCTCCCATGAAAACACCATCATGTACGGTATCGTCAAAAAGGTTGGCAAGCATGTGCGGGATACTCAATTCAAGTTTTTCACCTGTTACCATCACTTGAAAGTCAGTAAACTAGACGACGCAGTGGTCGATCTGCTAAGGTTTAGTGGCAAAATACGATACCAAACAGAGCTGGGATGGTGGAGCAGCAAAAAGGCAAGAGTTGTGAAGGACGATGGTGCGTCAGAAAATTACGTCGGTCGGAAGTTTCTGATGAGCTGAGACGTCAAGGGGCCTGTCTAAATACAAATGATGCGGGATGGATGATCGTGGAGACTGCCGATGTCAACGCAGAGGATGGCATAGAAAAACGCCAACGGGTCAAATTGAAATTACGACTTGGTTCGTCCTACGTCTATGAGGCAGATTTTACGGTCTATGATGTCATGGGCTTTGATATCATGCTAGGCCAAAAATGGATGCGCGACATAAATCGGCGTTATCAAATCGACCATGACAGCAACGAAATGTGGATAGCCGATAACCTCTGGGAGGAAAGAGAGGATGGCCGAATACACCATCTCCTGGGCTTGCGCCCCTTGGACGTCGACGAAAGTATAGTGGAGCAGGCGAAATTCATGGGCATACACAGCATACGGAAGGCGGAACTCAAAAACGTATTGGCCAGCCTGTTGCAGCGGGCCTTTTTGATCAAAGTGCACCATCGCGGCGACACCCACCCCACGGACGGGCCACCAGGAGAGTTTCATCAAATGTTGGCAGAATTCCAGGGCCTCTTTGGCGAGCCAACTTATGCAAATTCGCAGAAAGAAAGGCAGGCCGATTTCGAAATTAAAACGGACCCAAATGGCAAAATACCGTTCCGCTCACCTCATCGCATCTCCTCGCGCGAAGAAGAGGAGCTTCGGAGACAGATAGACAAGGCAATTCGCTGCGGTTGGATTCAGCCCTCTCGAAGCAATTTCGGCTCACCAGTATTATTTGTGCCAAAGCCCGACGGTACGTTGCGTATGTGCATTGATTATCACGCAGTAAATGCCATAACCGTCAAGGACCGTTATCCTCTCCCGCACATTGAGGATTTACTCAACTCCATGCATGGCTCCTGCTGGTACACTAAATTGGACTTGGCAGCCGGCTATGATCAAATTCGCATCGCAGCAGCCGATCGACAAAAGATGGCCTTCACCACAAAATATGGCTTATACAAGTGGCGAGTGCTTCCGTTTGGCCGGGCGAACGCAACGAGTCAGTTCATGCGCATGATGAACGGCATTCTGGAGCCAATGAAACGAAAGTTCATCGTCGTATACCTTAACGATATTATGATTCACAGCTGCACCCTGGCGGAACACGTGGTACATGTCCGCGAAGTGCTGACCTTGCTAGTGGAACATGGTCTCAAGGCCAAACGTGCAAACTACGCCTGGGCGCGTCAGAAAGTCGACTTCTGTGGTTTTGATATTGACAAAGATGGTATCCACGCCCAGGAACATAAAACCCGTGCGGTCATGGATTGGCCCCCACCTGAAAACAGTAAGGACGTCAGAGGCGTCCTGGGCTCACCAGTTAATATACGAAATTCATCGAACATTACGCTCACAGCGCCATACAGTTGTACGCCATTGCCACCCCTCCGAAAGATAAAGGTGACACTGGGCGGCGACGCGGAGAGCGATGATGGTTATTCGCTCTCCATTCGCCTGGGATAGAGAATGCCAGCATGCTTTCGACACCCTCAAGAAGGCACTCTGCAATGCCCCTGTCATTGCTCTACCGGACCCCAAAGCACAATATTGCCTGCATGTCGATGCCAGCCAATATGCGCTAGGCGCGGTCCTCTCCCAGGTGCAAGACTAGGAAGAAAAGGTATTGGGATATTTCAGCTGCAAATTACACGATGCGGAGACGCGATACCCGGCCTACGACAGAGAACTGTTAGGTATCCGAGATCCGGTAATATACTGGAAATATAACCTGCACGGAGCCAAGCAGCCATTTTTGGTACACACTGACCATGCGACTCTGCGTTGGATACTCACACAACCGCACCTCACCGTACGTCAGATGGATATCCTGACGATCCTCCAGAACTTCGACTGGGTGGTCAAGCTCATCCCGGGCGTCAAAAATCAGGTTGCGGACGCATTGTCTCGCCGCCCGGATTTCCGACGGGAGCATTGTGATCTGATGGCACTTGAAGTTACGGCGGCCAGAGAATGGGTTGATAATATCAAGGCGGGCATAATTGAGGAAGAATGGTTCGGGCCTATTGCACATTTCTTGGCCAACCCGAATAAGCGCCCCCCACCGCCCACTGCATCGGGCAAGGAGCACAAATTATGGGTGTCAGCACAACGGTTCTATTTAGAAGAGAACGGCCTACTGTGGTTACGTGGTAACTTAGAAAAGAAAGAGGTGGAGAAAAACGCAAGGGCAAGGAAGAAGGACGGAGAAGAAGAAACAATGGCAAAAGAGAAGGAGGACGAAGGAGAGGCAAAGAACAATGCTAGGCGGCGGCGGCTATGTATACCAACGACGATGCGACGACGAATCCTACATGAGGCCCATGACACGCCAGCAGGGGGACACTTCGGTGCGGATCGAACATACTTTCGCATGAAAGACAGATATTTCTGGAGGAAAATGTGGCGAGACACGCAGTGATACGTTGCGGGCTGCGACTTATACCATCGAACCAACCACCGGAGCGGGAAACCCATGGGCCTCCTGCAACCACTTTCTATAGCGAAAGGCCGTTGGCAAAGAATTGGCATCGATGTAATAACTGACCTGCTGATCTCAGCAAATGGCCACGACTGTATTGTAACATTTGTCGACCACTTGACAAAGAGAGCACATTGCGAGCCTGTGAGAAAACAATCGACGCGCCGGCCTTTGCGCGCATATTCATCCACGACATCGTCGGCCTACACGGTGTGCCACAAGAGGTTGTATCAGATCGCGATGTTCGTTTCACAGCAGACTACTGGAGAGAAGTTGCGAGGATTCTGCAGACGAAGCTGCTCATGTCTACGGTGTTCCATCCAGAAACGGATGGTCTCTCTGAAACCCGAACAAGACGGTCGTGCGTTTTTCACGAGGCTTCGCAACTCACGATCAGACAAATTGGGACGATACCCTGGCTCTGGCGGAGTATGCTTACAATTCCTCCGTACATCATTCGACGAAGCCGGCGTCTTTTGAACTCGACCTTGGTTATATGCCACCTTTGCCGCTGGACTTAATTGCAGACCACCAACGGCCGCAGGCCAATGAATCGGCAAAAAACATTACAAGGCCGTGAATTCGTCGAACGATTGCAGCGTATTTTGGGAGTCACCAGAGACGAACTCCGCGATCCTCAGGATGAACCGACAGCTGAGGCTAATTAATTGCGACGCCCAATTGACCCCGCTATCACCGCCGGTGCGAAGGTATTTTTAGATAGAAAAGATCTGCCAATCACATACGCCAACGTCAACCCTACACGCCGCAAACTGGTAAATCGTTACATTGGCCCATACAAGATCCTCCAAATACGAGGGAATGCCGTTGAACTAAATCTTCCAAACAACCTGACGATACATGATACTGTTAACGTCAGCAGGCTCAAGGTTGACCGCACGGACAACTCTAGGGTCGCTTGGCATCCGCCGCCTCCGCCGGTATGGACAAGCCGTGCGGGCACAAGTTATGTCGTCGAATCAATCGCAAATTACCGGGCAAGCTCTGATGGAACCGGTTTGGAATATGAAGTGAAATGGGAAGGATGGGACGAAAAGGATAACAGATGGGAGCCAGAGGAGAATATGGCAAAAGCAAAAGAGACGAAGAAGCAGTATTGGAAGGCAATAGGCGGGTGGCCAAAGGGGAAAAGGAAAGCGAGATTGAAGAAGGCGTGAGATACAAGTTTTATTTCCTTTTTTTTTTGGAGAAAACATTTTGTTTGTTTGTTTGTTGTTTGTTTGTTTTTCAGTCGTGGCGGCGAGACAGGAACCTCCATTGTGTTCTTTTTTGTTTGGCTGGTCGAGAGACGTCGCGGAGGCATGTTTGGTTTTTGATCAGGGTGTTTTGTTTGTTCGAGACGTTTCTCAAAGATGATTGGAGATGGTTGTGATGCAGGTGGTCATGTTAGGGTGCGGCTCTGCTGCATTAGTGCGGCTCTGCGGGTCGCTCCCGTAGTTAGCTTTAGCGCGACTTCGGCTGCATCACAAATAACATTCACTTCTAAACGTACGAAAGGTTCCGCTTACCCACAGTTGAACTTCACAAAACTATCTTTTCAATTGGATAATTGAGTTCGGATTGAATTGCAATATAATATATATGTAGACCATGTTGTTTTTGGTGCTCTTTCACGTCCTGGGGTCAGAATTGTGATCGGATGAATATTGTTAATAAGCTGTTGAGAATCATCAGGCAACCGGACTAAAACATGGTTTTTCTACAATTGATCAACGAATATTCATCTTAAAAGAGAAAACACCACATGATGTGAAAGAGGATCAAATATCATATCATCAATATATATATGACATTGCAACCCAATCGGAACTGCATCACTCAATTGGAGTAAAATCCTTGGAATTCTGTGGATGAGGCTGTACTGGAACATGTTTGCCACCACATGCAGTCCATGCTTCCGCCACGCAGTTTCTAGAGACTGACCGAAGTGGCAACCGAATTTATCATAGCCATGACAGAAGTGATATAGTTCTGGAATTACCAAAATTGTCAAGGTGGAGCTGTTAAGATGATAGTAAGAGTCAATGAAAATATTTATATCAGTTTAAACACCCAAGCAACAAGGTGGCTAGCAGTATTTCAGTACTGGAAATATGACTTTCAAAACCACTACAACATTATTATGGCCAAAGAATAGACAACCAAGGGCAGGGTCCACTCAATTACAGAATATTTAGGATAAAAGCATCAAAATAAAACAAAATATCAAATTGATGTAGTTCTGTTGGTGGCTTTGGACAGGATCAAACTGTGGTGGGACAAACAAGTAGGACAACAATACCAAATCCAAAAGCTGGTCAACAAATCTGCATGAAGAATTGCTGACATGTTGAAGTCATCACATATGGTACCACTGGTCAAAGAAGCAGGTCCATGGACATCAATATTGCTTGATAATAGTTGATTTTGGGGGTTTGCGAAAAAGAATAGTTAAGATGCCACATAGAGAAGAAGGAGAAGAAATGAGGGTTGGAAACAGCTGGCTGGCAATAGGATTAAGAATGTTCATTAGAATAGAATAAAGAGGCAAACACTATAAAATACTTGAACTCAAACGTCAGACTGATAAAAAGGCGTACATATTGGGCAAGAAAGACGAACCGAAATTTACAGAAATATGAAAGGATGGGTGTATTTTTTGGATTGATGGATGTAGATCAGAGGATGAACAAGTAGCTAGTGAAGTGGTATGGAACGAGCATAAAAAGTGGAAACCAGAAAAGAGCAACCTGGGGAAAAAGAAGGAAGTATTCAATGCTGAAGTCTATGCTATTTTAAAGACTTTATAGAAAGTAGTCAATATTAGCAAAAATGAAGAAATTGAGAGAGTTACCATATTCCCAAATTCAACGACAGCCATCCAAAGAGTTCAATACATACATCCTGGACCAGGACAAACAATGTCAATCTGTAGTGTTAACCTCAATAATCAGCTAGTGGAACTGGCTATTCAAGTAGAGTACAAATGGGGCCCATCTCACAAAGGAGTTGAACAAAATGAAATGGTGGACAGGTCAGCCAACACAACAGTGAAAAATGAAAATGGGGATGTACTGTGGCTTAGCGTTAAATTTTGACTATGGTCCATGGCCAGAGTACAATTACAAGTAACAGAGGCATAGCAGATGGACCTAGATTTATGATAGAAATCCAGGTACAATATCAAGAAGATGGTATATAGAAAGAATAGCAAGAAATGAATGTATGTGCTGGTGGGTAAAGTTAAGACGAAGATTGCAGAAAGATACTTTCAGTTGAAGGTGGAATAGGCCTACACAGGAGTGTATCTGGAATGCATAGAACACAATGAAAGCCAGGAGTACTGGTAGTGTGGGTAAATGAATCAGACAAGGGACCACTTGATTAGGTGGTGCAAGACGTGGAAGTGATAGCAGGATGATCATGGGAAGAATTTAAGGAAACAATATCGATGGAAGAAGAGAATGAAGCGTCCTATGTTGCCGGTATGTGATACAGACGATACTGTTAAGGTGGTGCTGTGGTTTTTTAAGGAAATGGATATTGGAAGAGTTTTGCAGGTGAGGGAGGGGGTTGTGTAAGAAGGGGGAAGAGAGAGTGGAAACAAGGCAGCATAATTTTCTTTTTGTTTGACAGAAATGGGGGCAAGAAGAAAGGAAACTGATGACTTGAATCCAACTGAGCCAAGGGGAAACGAAAGGTTTACACCGCAGATGGGCAGAGGAACAGGAGGAGAGTATGTCAGGGCCTTAAGGGGCCGAATATATTATGATTCAAACAAACAAGCCAATGCACATCGATGTACACCTTACATCCTGCCCCAACCAAAAGACAGCTTTCCACCTAAAAATTGTTCCAAATCCGCCCCAAAAACATTTTCCAATCTCCAAAATCCTCCCCATATCTAAGATCTTTCCAATCCTTGCCCATACCCATCTCAGCAGCCGCAAATGATCCCTGGGTGTCACGGTTGTGACGAGTGAGGATCGGAGGAACAGTATGGATCGATGAAGGGTATAGGGGAATACGAAGAAAAACAGGTTTCGATGAAACGAATCCGGTTTTGAAAGAAGAGATACAGGTTTGGATGTAAGGAATCAAGTTTTTGATGGAAGGAATCAGGTTTTGACGGTTGCGTTCTAAATATGGCGTGATGGTTATGGTGTGGTTTATGGTTTGCAAAGGTTGCGTACATAGTTGGGTATGGTTTGGATGTATTTTGGAACAAGTGAATAAAAGTGACGACGGTCGCGTTAGTTGTATATAAGGGCGCTTGGTTTGTGGAGCATAGGTTTGTTTTTCACTCGTTCTCTAGTCTACAAAACAATCAATAGCTTCGGCTTCAACATTTGTTCACTTCGGTGATTCCGGAATTTGAGTCACTCGTCTGATATGCAGTACCCGCGATCACTGCAGCTTTTGTTTGGTTTTTATAACCCCCAGAACTCTGAGCCCTGAAACCTTGACAGAAGAACGAGTCTACAATCGATTCAACTGGTTATAATTCAGTATATGTGCCGTTATCACCACCGAAGTGGCTGTTACTTTTGCCACAGACCTTGCAATACCCTCTGCTGTGTATTTAAATCAGTTGGAAACTTCGAAAACATGCTCACAGTACACAGCTTTTGGAGACACTCCTGCATTGTGTGCCTGTGGAAACATTGACGCGAAGGATCCACGCTGTTTCAAATGCCAGCATACAACAGCAACAAACCCCAACAATCCCGAATATATTTTTTTGACATAGCCGGTCGAACCACGAACCTTTTTGAGAAAGAATCTCTCAACGCCTTCAATAGCCTCGACGCTATCATCAACGAAACCAAGAAACCCCTCGAAGCATACTTTTGGGACGAACCACAATCAGTTTCCCCCTGGTACAGTTACTGGACGAAAGCAGCCAGCAACCGAGGAGAAATTCAAATCGACGACCCAGTTTTTATGAATTTTTGGACCAAGTATTACGGTCTCCACGTCAGTTGTCAGGATCAAGAACCGTGTTATTGCGAACATCACTGCAGAGGCACACTTACAACAATCGGAAGAGCAGCAGACGCGCAAACCACGGAATCAGAATCAACGATCAAAGCAACACAGAACGACATAGAAAGCCAGATTTCGTGGGCCGATTACAACGAACGGATGGCAAACAATGGAAAGGGAGTAGATCAACAATTGCACCCGGCTCCTCTACCAACCCTGTGAATAATTGTAACAACACCCAGCATACACGAGGTGTTTTTCTGGTAAATGGTCAATCCATTTTTGGAAGCAGAAATTGAAGCAGTAGTTCAACAAATCCAGAAGAATATCGATGAGGTGAAAGATCGTCAAAGAGGAAAACCTCGTGCCAGTTTCGCAGCAGCCAAACTCCTCAACGCCGCATCCCAACATCATAGTCAAAATGTAAGAACAATCATCAAGACCAACATGCGATGTCACATTGACAAGCAATCTACAACTGGAACTACAAAATGTGGCAGCAAATGATACGGAATCTATGAACGAAGCACACCTCCAATGCCACATTTAGGATATTAATATAGGGCTAACAGCAATAGTCCAACTCCCAACAACCAGCAGATTGAACGAATTACTAAAGGAACGGCAATCTGTCAAAGATGCGGAAGCACGGATATTGAAAATCGTTGGCAGAGGGAGAAAAGATTATTCAGGAGCGGGACAACACGAAACAGGAGCTGCAACTCACGCCACAAACACTGGCATCAAAGGATGGAGAGACACCAGTTTGCAGCCATGGGAACTTGGAAGAAGAAATCCGGAACCTGAAACAACAATTGAAAGAAGCAAATCCGGACCTGGCGGAAGTAAGACCAGACCTGGAAGACGCCCAGGCACAACTGGAGAAGTTCAAGGATTTGGCGGAGGAGAACAGACTACAGGTGATCCGAGTTTTGAAGTTGACGGAAGGAAGGACAGGAGCAGTAAGGGAAAGAGAAGAGAAAGAGGAGAAGATAAATGACATTGCCAGCTTCTCAGGAGAAAATAGGAAGGAACTCCGAGGGTGAAAGGTGCAGTTGGCGTTGAAGATTGCCGGAAAGTCCAAGGCATTCAACACGGAACAACAGAAGCTGACATACGAGGTCAGATGTCCAAAAGGGGTAGCACTGGCACAGATAATACCACGATGTGACAAGATCTCCGGGAAAGTTAAACTCGATACCTTAAAGGACCTGGTTGACCTGCTAGATCTAGCTTTCGAAGACCAAGACAAAGTCCAAATGGCCAAGAGGGAACTCTTGAGACTCAAGTAACGAGACCGCGAATTCTCTCAGTATTCCGCGGAATTTCAGAGATAGAAAGCAGACGTCAAATGGAACGAAAATGCCCAGCTGGACGTGTTACGACCAGGGCTGTCCAACAAACTCAAAGTCTCTCAACACCACATCAAAGAACCAGAGAGTATTGTCGAATTCGTCAAGTTGTGATCGAAACAAGACTCCCAGCTGAGATGACGTGAGGCAGAAAAAAAGTCTGGAAGGTGGGAGGGCTATAAGAAGTCCGACCCAACGATCAACACCACATCCGCCCAAGAAGCGGCACCAGCGGGAACAGTTGCAGGATATCATGGCCCTGCACCGATGGACCTTGCGCTGGTCAAAGAATGGAAAATTACACTGGAAGAACGAAAAAGACACAGGGAAGGAGGACTATGCATGTAATGTGGTGATAGTAAACATTACACGGCATCATGCCCAAGGAAGTTGCAGGCAGCATCAGGACAAACAGAAGTGTCGCCGGTCAGGAACGCAGCGAATGAAGGGGATGCAGATTCAGGGACAGAAAAAGGAAAGGCAGTTGAGTCGGGAAAAGTTGAGTCCAGTGCAATAAGGATGGCAATTGTGCTGGAAACAAATCTCCTTTGTCAGTTCTTGCTAGTTTTGGTATTTCGCAGTTTTCTATAACAAGCGCAGAAATGAAGGAATCTTCTATGGAAAGCAAACATTTTGTTGTGAAATGCTCACTGAAAATAGAAGACAAAATCATTGATACCCACACTTTGATAGACTGCGGAGCTACAGGAATAGCATTTATTGACAAACATTTCGTCTGCCATCATCAGTTACAAGAAAAAAAATTAAAAGAATCAAGGGAGTTGGAAGTTATAGATGGAAGACCCATCGAATCAGGAACAATTACAACTCTGGCTAAATTGGACTGAGCCATACGCGGACATCAGGAACAGTTACCAGCGTTCGTTACGAAGCTAGGTCATAATCCAATCGTGTTAGCATTGCCATGGCTACAACTTCACGATTTCACAGTCAAGTTCCAAAAGAACAGAATAGAATTCGAGAGCAATTACTGTCAAAAACACTGTCAACATCATTCGAGCGTATGGGTGTGGGGCAATCATATGGAAACAACAGAATCGGATAAACCAAAACTGGGCATATGGGCAATTGCGGCAGCCCCTTTCATGAGGTGCAACAAAAAGGAGAATTTCAAGTATACGCAGTAACCCTATATCAAATCAATAAGGCCCTAGAAGTCAAGGACCTTCAAGAGAAACCGCTGGAACAGTGAATTCCTAAGGAATATCATGAGTTTCTCCCCTCTTTGACAAAGTGATCGCTGAAAGACTACCTCCAAATAGACCATACGACTACAAGATCACCCTCCAAGACGGTTTCACTACACCTTTCGGACCAATTTACGGCTTGTCAAGAGAAGAATCCCAGGTCCTCAAAGAGTGGATTGACGAGAACTTGTCAAAGGGGTTTATCAGGTTGTCATCATCACCATGTGAAGGGCCGGTTCTATTCGCACCAAAACCAAACTGAGGATTACGGCTATGCGTGGATTACAGAGGCTTGAATGAGGGAACGATAATGAATCAGTATCCATTACCATTGATCCAAGAATCTCTGTTACGATCATCAAAAGCCAAGTATTATAACATGTTGGACGTACAAGATGCCTATAATATGATTCGAATTGCAGAAGGGGACGAGTGGAAAACGGCTTTCAGAACTTGTTATGGCCTGTTCGAATCTTTGGTTATGCCTTTCGGACTCAACAACGCACCAGCATCCTTTCAGGAATTCATCAACAATACCCTTCGACTGTTTTTAGACATCTTTTGCACAGTTTTTTTGGACGACATTCTCATTTACAGTAATAATCCAATGGAACACAAGAAACATGTCAGGGCCATAATGACAACATTGAATGATGCCAGATAATATCTGAAAGCCGAAACATGCGAGATCCATCAACAGGAAGTCAAGTATCTGGGACTGATAGTTGGGTTAAATGGAATTAGAATAGATCCGGAATAAGTAACAGTGGTCAAAGAATGGGAAGCACCCGGAAAACTCAAGGAAGTTCAGGCATTCTTAGGATTCGCCAACTTCTATCGAAGGTTTTTAAGGAATTACAGCAGGGTGTTTCAACCATTAACACAACTCACGAAAATGCTAGTACCTTTCCACTGGGGTCCCGACCAAAAGAGACCATTTGCCGACTGAAAGGACGCGTTTACGACAGCACAAGTCCTAGCACATTTCGACTACGAAAAGAAAATCGTTTTGGAAACCGATGTGTCAAGTGACGTGTCTGCTGGAGTACTATCTCAATACGATAATCAGGGGATCCTTTATCCCGTAGCATTCTTCTCCAAGAAACACACACCTGTGGAAGAAAATTATGCAATTTACGACCAGGAGTTGGGAGCCATCGTTAAAAGTCTAGAGCAATGGAGACCGGAATGCAAAGGGTCAGTACATCCAATCAAAATATTAACTGACCACAAGAACCTCGAATACTTCATTACGTCAAAGCTACTCAATAGAAGACAAACAAGATCGTCCGAATTCCTGTCAAGATTCAAGTTCAAGATTATATACTGCCTGGGAAAACAGGGTCAGAAGCCTGACGCACTCACCAGAATGCCAGGAGACATCCCTCCGAAAGGGGGGGCAGAAAAAACCCAACAAATCGTGCTAAAGACGGAGAATCTTGATCAGAGAATACAAAAGGGATTGGTAGTAGCGTTTGTGGAGGTAGTCAATTGGGATGAGGAAGAGGTGTGTCCAAAAGAGATATGGGGCTGGATTCAAAACGTTTGCAAAGACTGCCCGTTCGACAGCAGCAAAGGACTGTGTATTGGCGCAACGAAGGAGGTCAACAACAAAGCACCAGATGAACTTCAACTGATCAAAGAACACCACTATAAACCAGTAGCCGGACATCCAGGACAAGCAAAAACCCTCGAACTTCTCAAAAGAAACCATCAATGGCAAGGAATGAGATCAGATGTGGATTGATACGTAAGGAACTGCCATGTGTGCCAACGTAGCAAGGCAACTCATCAGAAGACCCATGGATGGCTCAAACCACTGGATGTACCACAACAACCATGGAAAGACGTGAGTATGGAATTCGTGGTGGGATTACCGGAAAGTGAAGGGCACAATGCCATATGGGTGGTGGTCGATAGATTGTCAAGAATGAAGCATCTGGTTCCATGCCGGGACAACACTGATGGGATGACGTTGGGCGAGATGTTTATACGAGAAGTGTTCAAGCTACACAGTTTACCGCACACTATAGTATCGGACAGAGGACTTCAGTTTGGCTCGGAATTCTGGAGACATGTGTGCGAAAGACTTGGAATCAATCGAAGGTTGTCAACAGCTTTTCATCAACAAACCGATGGTCAAATGGAGCGAATGAATGCCGTTATGGAACAGTACCTCAGAGCCTTCGTTAATTATCACCAGAACGACTGGACAAAATGACTACCCATGGCCGAATTCACGTCAAATAATCACATATCGGAAACAACAAGGTGTTCACCATTCTTCGGCAATTACGGGTTCCACCCAAGAAAGACTTTCAGTCAACATTCATTTCAAAATGGAAACGATATGAGGGAAGTAAATGCAAACATCCTCTCCCAAACAATAAACTGTATCTTGGAACAGATCAGGCTGAGATGACTCGGGCACAAGCTATTCAAGCGGAACAAGCGGACAAACATCGACAAGAGGGAATGGAGATGAGCATTGGGGATTGGGTATGGATGGACGCCAGGAACATTGCAACACAGCGGCCGAGCAAGAAACTGTACTGGAAACGCCTGGGACCTTACAAAATTTCGGAAGTTATCAGTCCATGGGCCTACTGCTTACAATTACCAAAGGACCTTCATATTCATCAAGTACAACCAATATCCCGCTTCAGTAAGGTTTCGGAGGATCCTTTACAAGGACAGATCGAACCAGCACCATCCCCAGTCATCGTGGATGGAGAAGAAGTATACGAAGTGGAACACATCAAGGACTCCAGGGTGTTTCGGAAACAGCTGCAGTATCTGGTCAAGTGGAAAGGCTACGATGAAAGAGCAGGGAACCAGCAGTCAATGTGGACGGACTTCAAGCCATCGATGTATTCCACACAGAACAACCTGGTAAACCTGGATCAACAGCCTTGTAGAAACTCAGCTTGTGGAGGGGGAGCTACTGTCACTGTTATGTCGAGTGAAGATCGGAGGAAGAGTATGAATCGATGAAGGGTATAGGGGAATACAAAGAGAAACAGGTTTTGATGAAAGGAATCAGGTTTTGAAGGAAGAGAAACAGGTTTGGATGTAAGGAATCAAGTTTCGATGGAAGGAATCAGGTTTGATGGTTTCGTTGTGAATATGGCGTGATGGTTATGATGTGGTTAATGGTTTGACAAGGTTGCGTACATCGTTGGGTATGGTTTGGATGTATTTTGAAACAAGTGAGTAAAAGTGACGACGGTCGCGTTAGTTGTATATAAGGGCGCTGGGTTTGTGGAGGATAGGTTTGTTCTTCACTCGTTCTCTAGTCTACAAAACAATCAATAGCTTCAGCATCAACCTTTGTTCATTTCTGTGATTCCGGAATTTCAGTCTCTCGTCTGATACGCAGTACCCGCGATACTGCAGCCTTAGTTTGGTTTTTATAACCCCTAGAATCCGAGCCTTGAACCCTGACAGGTTATAAAAATCAAACTGAAAGTGCAATCATCACAGGTACTGGGTAACAAAACTAGAGACTCGAATTCCGGAATCACAGAAGTGAACAAAGGTTGGTGCCGAAGGTATTGAATGTTTTGTAGACTAGAGAATGAGTGAAGAACAAACCTATCCTGCGCGAATCCATCGCCCTTATATACAACTATCCCAACCATCGTCACCTTTGCTCACTCATTCCAAATTCATCCACACATCATCCAACAATGTACGCAACCCTTTCAAACAACACACCACGCCATAACCATCACGCCATATTTACAATGCAACCATCCAAACCTGTTTCCCATTCTCGAAACAAGATTCCTTCTATCGAAACCTGTTTCCCATCTTCGAAACCTGATTCCTTCTGCGATCCTCACTCGACACAACGATGTCAGTAGCTCTCCCTCCCTCAAGCCGAGTTCCTACCAGGCTATTGATCCGGGTTTGCCAGGTTGTTCTGTGTGGAATATATCGATGGCTTGAAGTCCATCCACATTGACTGCCAGTTCCCAGCTTCTTTTATCATAGCCCTTCCATTTGACCAGATACTGCAACCGTCTTCGAAACACTCTGGAGTTTTCGACGCGTTCCACTTCGTATTCCTCCTGTCCGTCCACAAGAACTGGGGGTGGTGCTGGTTCGATCTGTCATTGTAAAAAGTTCTCCGAGATTGGGCTTATGCGGGAGATTGGTTTGTACTGGATGGATGAGATGGTCCTTGGGTAATTGTAAGCGGTAGGCCCAATAGGCTGATAACTTCCGCAATTTCGTAAGGTCCCAGGCATATCCAGTCCAGCTTCTAGCTTGGTCACCGTGTTGCAATATTCCTGGAGTCCATGCATACTGGATCCTGAGTTTTCATCTCCACTCTCTCGCGTCGATGCTGATTCACCTGTTCCGCTTGAATACCTTGTGCCTAATTCATTTCAGCTTTCATTTGTTCAAAGATATGCTGCATCTTCTGGAAGAGAGTATTTGTGTTTACTTCCCTATTATCGTGTCCATTTTGAACTGGGTGTTGACTCAAGGTCATTCTTGGGTGGAACCCGTAATTGCTGAAAAACGGTGAACATCCTGTTGTTTCGGAGGCATGATTGTTTGATGCTATCTCCGCCATGGGTAGCCATTGTGTCCAGTTTGTTCTATTGACAATTGACGAAGGCTCTGAGGTACTGTTCCATAACTGCATTCATTCACTCTATTTGTCTGTCCGTTTGTGGATGAAATGCTGTTGACAGTATTCGATCGATTCCAACTCTTTCACAAACGTGTCTCCAAAATGCTGAGGCACATTGTGGTCCTCTATCCGATGCTATTGTGTCAGGTAAGCCATGTAACTTGAATACTTCTCTTATGAACATTTCCCTCAGTTTCTTTCCGTCTGTATCGTCCCAGCATGAGACCAGATGTTTCATCAATAATAGGCTATCAACCACTACCTATATGGGTTATACCTTTGACTTTCCGCTAGTCCCACCACAAAATCCATACTTAAATTTTTCCATGGTTGTTGTGGTAGTTCCAGTGGTTTGAGCCATCCGTGGATCTTCTGATGGGTGGCCTTGCTGCATTGACACACATGGCAGTTCCGCATGTACCTATCCACGTCTGATCTTATTCCTTGCCATTGATGATTGCTTTTGAGTAACTCGAGGGCTTTTGCTGATACTGGATGTCCGGCCCCTGGTGTATAGTAATGTTTTTTGATCTGTTGGAGTTTAACAGATGCCTCATTGTTGATGACTTCCGTTGCGTTGATGCACAATCATTCGCTGCTATCGAACGGGCAGTCCTTATGAATATTTTGCATCCAGTTCAATAATTCTTCTGGACCGACATCAGCCTCATCCCGATTGACTAACTCCGTGAATGCTACCACCGATCCCTTTTGTATTCTCTGGTCAAAATTGTCCGTCTTTAGCATAATTTGTTGGGTTTTTTCGGCCCCCCCTTCGGAGGAATGTCTCCTGGCATTTTGGTGAGTGCATTGGGCTTTTGATCTTGTTTCCCTGGGCAGTAGATAATCGTGAACTTGAATCTTGACAGGAATTCAGACCATCTCATTTATCTCCTATTCAGCAGTTTCGATGCCATAAAGTACTTTGAGGTTTCTGTGGTCTGTCAGTATTTTAATTGCATGTACTGGCCCTTCACATTGCGGTCTCCACTGCCCTAGACTTATAATGATGGCTTCTAATTACTGGTCGTAGATTTCGTAATTTTCATCTGCAGGTATGTCCTTCTTGGAGATGAATGCTACCAGGTGAAGGATTCCTTCATTGTCGTATTGTGATAATGCTCCAGCGGATACATAACTTGATGCATCGGTTTCCAAGACCGTCTCCTTTTCCGTGATCACCTGGTAGCATTCTTGGACAAGAATGCTTTCAGGTGAAGGATTCCTTCATTGTCGTAATTGTGATAATGCTCCAGCGGATACATAACTTGATACATCGGTTTCCAAGACCGTCTCCTGTTTGTAATCACCTGGTAGCATTCTTGGAGAACAATGCTTTCAGGTGAAGGATTCCTTCATTGTCGTATTGTGATAATGCTCCAGCGGATACATAACTTGATGCATCGGTTTCCAAGACCATTTCTTTTTCGTAATCGAAATGTGCCCAAACTGGTGCTGTTGTGAATCCTTCCTTCAATTTGGTGAATACTCTCTTTTGATCTGGGCCCCTGTGAAAAGATACCAGGTTTTTTGTGAGTTTTGTTAATGGTTGAACAACCCTGCTATAGTTCCATATGAACCTTCGATAGAAGTTGGCGAATCCTAAAAATGCCTGAACTTCTTTAAATTTTCCGGGTGCTTCCCTTTCTTTGACAGCTGTCACCTTTTCCGGATCCATTCTGATTCCGTTCATACCAACCATCAGTCCCAGGTATTTCACCTGTTGTTCATGCAACTCGGATTTTGTGGCTTTCAAGTACAACTCAGCTTCCTTCAACGTTATCATGATGGCCCGGACGTGTTCCTTATGTTCCACTAAGTTATCACTGTTGATAAGAATGTCGTCCAGGAAGGCTGTGCAGATGATGTACAAAAACGGTCGAAGAGTATTGTTGATGAACTCCTGGAAGGATGCTGGGACATTGGTGAGTCCAAAGGGCATAACTAACCATTTGAACAGACCATAATGGGTCCTGAACACCGTCTTGAATTCCTCTCCTTTTGCATTTCTAATCATGTTGTAGGAATCTCGGATGTTCGGCTTGGTGTACCATTTGGGTTTTGATAATCGTCACAGGGTTTCATGGATCAATGGTAGTGGCTATCGATTCTCTATCGTTCCTTCGTTCAAGTCTCTGTAAACCATGCATAGCCATGAACCCCTGTTTTGTTTGGGTGCAAATAGAACCGGAGCTACGCACGGTGATGATGACTATCTGATGAATCCTTTTGACCAATTCGTTTCGATCCACTCCTTCAAGACTTGTATATCGTTGCTTGACAGACTATAAATTGGTCTGAACGGAGGGGTGAAACCGTGTTGTAGTGTGATTTTGTGATCATATGGTCTATGTGGTGGTAGTCTTTCTGCGATTACTGTGGCAAAGAGGGAGAGAAACTCATGGTATTTCGTTGGAATTAGCTGTTCCAGCGGATTTGGTTGAAGGTCCTTAAACGCAAGATCCTTGTTGATTTCATATCTGGTTACCGTGTATACTTTAAGATAGTATTTCTTATTGTGCCTCATAAACAGAGCTGCCGCTATTGCACAAATGTCCAGTTTCGGTTTATCTGGTTCTGTTGTTTCCATATAATTGCCCCATATCCATACGCTCGAATGGTGTTAACAGTTTTTTTGACAGAAGTTGCTTTCAAATGCTATTTGTTTCTTCTGAAACTTAACCGTGACATCATGAAGTTGAAGCCATGGTAGCCCGAGTACGATTGGATAGTGTGCTAGCTTCGTGAGAAACGCTGGTAACTGTTCTTGATGTCCGTGTCTGACTAAATCGAGTTTGGCCATGGTTGTAATTGTTCCTGATTCGATGGGTCTTCCATCTATAACTTCCAATTCCCATGATTTTTTCTATTCCTTTTCTTGTATCTGATAATGGCGAACTAAATCTTTGTCAATAAATGTTATTCCAGCAGCTCCGCAGTCTATCAAGGCATGGGTATCAATGATCTTGACTTCTTTTTTCAGCGAGCTTTTAACAACGAGATGTTTGCTTTGTATAGAAGATTCCTTCATTTCTGCACTTGATATTGAAAACTGCAAAATACCAAAACTAGCATTGACTGATAAAGAAGATTCGTTTCCAGTGCAATTGCTATCCTTTTTGCACTGGACTAAACTTTTCCCAACTCAACTTCTTTTCCTTTCCTTGTTTCTGAATCCGCGTCTCCTTCATTTGTGTCTTTCATGATAGGTGATACCTCCATTTGTCCTGACGGTGCCTTCAACTTTCTTGGTTATGATGCTGCAAAATGCCTACTATCTCCACAGTACATACAAAATCCCCCTTCTCTGAGTATCTTTCCTTCTTCCTGAATGATCTTCTTTCCTTTGACTGCCGACAGATCCACTGGTGCGGGGCCATGATATCCTTCAACTGTCCCTGCTGGTGCCGCATCTGGGGCAGATGTGGTGTTGGTCGTTTGGTCGGACTTCTTGTAGCCTTGCCATCTTGCTGACTTCTTTTCTGCCATACATCTTCTCAGCTATGGATCTCGTTTTGAACACAACTTGGCAAATTCGACAATACTCTCTTGTTGTTCGATGAGTTGTAAAGAGTCCTTGTGTTCCTTGGAAAGCCCTTGTCGTAATGTGT
>WHVE01000614.1:0-81101 GCA_015178995.1 Trichophaea hybrida
CTTGACGATGACGAGCGCGACATGTATGGTGGCAACAACCGTCGCGCCGATGAGTTCGACGGTTTCATTGAGAACGACTCCTCGGATGATGAAGATCGCCGAATGGGAAGTGGTGACGAGCGCATCACTCGTAGACGGGGTGGCGGACACCAGGTTGACACCGAAACACTGGGACTCAGGGCTGGAGCAATGGGCGATATGGACGATATCTTCGGTCTGGCAGAGTACGAAGACGCTCTGGTTTTGGAAATGGATACTGCTGAGATGGAGGAACGGACGCACGACTTGCAGCTCAAGGACGTGTTTGAACCTTCCGAACTTCAGGAACGACTCCTCACAGACGAGGATAACGTGATCCGGTTCAGAGATATTCCCGAGAGATTCCAGCTTGCACGGAAGCCCTTCGAAGACCTTGAAATCACCCCCGAGGAATTGATCGAGGAAGCAAATTGGATATCAAATACTCTACTTACCAAAAAACGAATGGATCCAGATCTCGAGGAACCCTTCACCGAGGCAGTTAGGAATGTCCTTCGCTTTTTCGTCATCGACAACTATGAAGTGCCGTTCGTTTACCATCAGCGCAGAGATTACCTTATTCACGCCGTAAAGATCCCCAGAAGGAACTATCAGGAGGGCGATTTACAGTATGATCTACATTCCGAGAGATTACTCTATGAGAAGGATTTATGGATGATTTTGGAGTTGGACCTCAAATTCAAGGCATTTTTGGAGAAGCGGAATAGCTTTAAAAAGCTATATGAATCACTGAGAACAAAAATGGGCATTGAAGAGGATGCAATGGTAGAGGAACGTCTAAGGCAATCGACCATGATTGATCACATGCAAGATCTTCTCGACTACGTACATTTCCAGTACCACACACAAATCAAAGACCTGGCGGCTGCCGATGGTGCTCGTGCTGGTCATCGTCGGCCAGGCGCTGGAAAGACGGTGTTTGAGCGCATCCGTCAAGGGCGGTGTATGGTCTCGTCAAGGCGTTTGGTATTAGTTCAGACCAGTTTGCTCTTAACGTTCAAGTCGGAAAGAAACGCGAGTTTGCCGATGACCCGGATCGACTTCCCCATGAAATCGCAGATGACTTCACAGACTACCCGGATTTTGTTACTGGTGAACAGGCTCTGACTGCGGCAAAGAAGATGTTAGCTGAGGAGATATTCACAAATCCTCGGATGAGATACGCTTTGCGGTTACGATGGTTCACGCAAGCCGTTATCCATGTCAATGTCACAGAGAAAGGTGTGAAGCAAATCGATGAATATCACCAGTACTACGAATTCAAGTATCTTAAGGATCAGTCGTTAACCGCAATTGCTGGAAATCCCGCGAGATATCTGAAGATGCTCAAAGCAGAAAGTGATGGCTTGGTTGACATCATCTACGAGTTGCAAAATCCCGACAGACTTATCAGGGATCTATATGAGTTTATTGTGTCGGACAATTATAGCGAGGTCGCCGACGCCTGGAATAGGGAACGTAAAGAGGTGATTGATATAGCGATGCAAAAATTTGGGTCGCTATTCCAAAAGAGTTTGAGGGATGAACTAAGGACAGCATGCGAGGATGAGATTGCTTTGGCCATCAATTCGATTTATTCCAAGGTAGGGCTGTTCCGTGGCAAATTGTGAGATAAATAGGACTAATTAGATTATAGCGGTTAGACCAAGCACCATACAAGCCTAAGGCACTGGCACTGGGCGAACTTCCCCGAGTTTTCACCTTCTCCAATGGACATGGTGAATGGGGCCGGGATGCAATTGTTGGTATATTTCTTGACGAGGACGGAAGGTTCCACAACTCGCTCAAGGTGGACGACCTCAGAGATGAAGCAAACCGAGAGAAAGTTGCAGAAGCTCTCAGGGAACGACGACCAGATGTCATTGGTGTTTCCGGCTTCAGTGTTCAGACCAATCGCCTTTTCGATGACTTAAAGAAACTGGTCGAAGAGAAGGAGATTACCGTTCAGGGCGAGGAGAAGGAGGAGAGATCTCCCATCGAAGTATTGTTTCTCAATGATGAAGTTGCGCGGTTATATCAGCACAGCGAACGCGCAAAACATGAACATCCCGACCTTGCGCCTCTGACCAGGTATTGTTGCGCCTTGGCTAGATACGTTCAGAGCCCTGTACTCGAGTATGCTGCATTGGGCAAGGATATTGTGTCTATTTCATTCCACCCAGCTCAGAATCTCTTAAGTGAGGAGAAACTAATGAAAACTTTGGACATGGCTATGGTCGATATGGTCAATCTGTGTGGTGTTTACGTCAATGAAGCCGCCAGCAAACCATACATAGCAAACCTTTTGCCTTACGTGTGCGGTCTCGGTCCTCGAAAAGCGGCTCACGTCTTGAAAATGATGAGTGCAAATGTGAGTGTGCCGTCTCTTTGCGGCAAACTAAACTAACAGACCTTATAGGGCGGAAAAATAGCAACCCGAGATCAATTGATGGGAGATCCTGAGAAAGGCTTTCCTCAGATTTTCGGTCCAAAAGTTTTCGAGAACTGTGCAAGCTTCTTAATTATTGCGCACACGAAAGACCGAGATGCAGAGTATCTTGATAACACCAGAGTGCACCCTGAAGCATATGAATTAGGACGGAAGATGGCTGCAGATGCTCTCGACTTCGATGAAGAAGATGTCGTCCAAATCACCATGAGCACCGGAAAGGGTGGTGTTATCAACCGACTCATGAAGGGTAATGTGGATAAGCTCAACGAGTTAATTCTGGAAGAGTATGCGGAGGAGCTGGAACGTAACTTCAACCAGAGGAAACGAGCCACATTGGAAACTATTCGAGCGGAACTACAGAATCCATATGAAGAACTGCGTTCTCCTTTCCGACGGTTAGGCGTGGATGAGGTTTTCACTATGTTGACAGGAGAGACCAAGGAGTCACTTGATGAGCATATGGTCGTGGCGGTCAAAATCCGACGGGTCACTGATCGCTATGTCTCTGCACGGTTGGACTGTGGTGTTGAGGGCAACGTCTCTGCGGATGAGATGCCGATGGAGGCTATCAACGCAAGACCCTCCCACTACTACCATGTCGGGCAGACAGTGCAAGCCAGAATTGAGAGTCTTAGCAGGAAAACTTTCTATGCCGAACTCTCTCTCAGGGAGGACAAGATCCGACAACCTCGCCGCCCAATCTTGGACGCTCCACAAGAAGAATGGGACGATGAGAGGGAGGAGAAGGATAAAGCGCGACTGGCCGTCACAAACCAAGAGCAGACTCGAACAGCTAGGGTTATCAAGCACCCATTGTTTAAGGCATTCAACAGTCGGCAAGCAGAAGAATTCCTAGGTGGAAGATCTCGAGGAGACGCAGTTATCAGACCGTCATCGAATGGACCAGATCACATCGCCGTCACCTGGAAAGTGGGAGATGGTATCTACCAACACATCGATGTTCTGGAACTGGACAAGATCAACGAGTTTACAGTTGGAAGGACGCTCAGAGTTGGCGGAAAATACTCTTACAGCGATCTTGACGAGTTGATTGTAAATCATGTCAAATCTATGGCACGAAAGATTGACGAGCTATGCATCAACCCCAAGTTTCAACAGGGCTCACGAGAGGATGCTGAGAAATGGCTCGAAAAGTATTGCGAGGCGAATCCAAAGCGATCAAGTTATGCGTTTGCCTTGGATGCCAAAAAACCTGGGTATTTCTTGTTGCTGTTTAAAGCGGGAATTAGAGCGCAGCTGGGGTGCTGGGTATGTGCTATATCCTATCCAGATTGATCCGTCTAGTACTGACTTTTGTGCAATAGCATGTTAAGGTTATTCCCGGTGCATTCCAGCTCAGAGACACCAGCTATCCCGATGTCGTCACTCTTTGTAATGTAGGTTTTTCTGCACTCCAATACCTGACCCCACTAATCTGATCGTCAAAATAGGGATTCAAGACGATGTTCACACATATCTCGCAACGCGGAGGAAGACCAGGTGGTCCTAGATAAAGTAATGGAGACTTGTGGATGTCGAACTTTTGTTTGATGGTTTTGTATTACCTGGTAGCATCGGTTCCCGTTAAATTTGGTTTTATGTTGAAATTATAAGGGGAAATTCCGCTTTGCGTTTTTTTTTTGTATGTACTATAGCTGTTCATTGTGTTGCCTTTTGAGAACGAAGGGATGGTTTGGGAAATCCCTTTTACGAAGGTATCGTTATGTTCTTGGGCCTTTGTTTCCTGTATTCACGCTGTATGAGAACTTGGGACCTACGATCTATGTCGTCTGTCATAGCCCTAATCCATGTCCCATTATTTCCACTTGATGACCCAATTTCACCAAAAATAGGTATCCTCTCTATTCCCCATTAGAAAACATCAATCAATCATTTTCATCTCGACCTCCTCAACAGCAAGATCGAAATCATCGACTTTCGCTCCTTATGTCCCTCTGTCGATATCACCTGGCCCGAAAGCGACGAAACAACAGCTGATCGATCTCAAGAATTCGGATCGATCACGCTAAGCCTAATCATGGTAACCACCAAACTTTCAAGGAAGGCCCTCCTCAAACCTCATTACGACGACCAACCGAATTCTCCCTCGATCGCAAAGAGTAAGAAAGGCTCCACCCACTGACAGGCCCGAGCAAGAGAACTCACCGGAGCCAATATTGCGATCCGCCTCCGCCCCGCGCGCAACCGCGATCGCAACCACTGTCATCGTCGCAAAAGCCGAAATTGATCGAGGCTCCATCGAACCACAGAGACGAACGTTGACCGTGAACGCGCACTTCAGAACGACGAGCGCGACCACCGTCAGACGGGAAATAGCAAGTCATTCGCGATACCACTCCCGGACAATTACCTATAAAGACCGGCGTGCGCATTCACGAATCTCGGGCCAGTCGATCTTCAGTTCCGAGGAAAGGTACGGATGTGATGGTGAGCGCGAAGTAGACTGTAACTATCGCGCTGCATATAGGAAAGATTTTGGGATCCAAGATTTCTACAAGTGGGATTGAAGTTGTCGCAAGACGCACTCTGGACAAGAACCCCTTTACTAGCACGACACGAGAGCGATTTAGGAGGACACCACATTCACATCGAGCATCGCGACAGGCAAAATCACAGGAAGAATCATAATTGAAACGAGCGACAGAAGTCCAAGGAGATATCACCACCAAGCCCAAGATGTCAGAGTCCTACCGCCCATCCTACAAACACATAAAGTCGTCCTCACCGCCCCGATCACACAAACGTTCTCCCAGCCCGTCCCGCAGTCGCAGCAGATCAAGACACATTCGCAGAAAGCGTGATCTCTCTAGATCCCGCTCGCGGTATAGAGATAGGAGAGATCGAGATCGCGACTGGGGCCGGGACCGCTCAAGATCTAGGAGACGAGATCGTTCCAGAGACCGCTCGCGTTCGCGTTCGCGTTCACGTTCACGTTCACGTTCACGTGCGAGAGATAGGGATAGGGATAGGGATAGGAGCCGCGACAGAACTATTCAAGGTTATGATAGCTATCGGGGAGCCGCAGATAAGGATAGGCGGCGGGATAGCTCAACGTCCAGGAGCAAGAGAAGGGATAGGTCTCGTACGGATCGAGACCGCGTTAGCACCAAACATAGGGAGAGGGAAAGGGATCGTTCGCGTGAGAGGACCAGAGATCGTGATCGCGAACGGAACAGAGATCGAGATGTGGATAAGGACAGGTATCGTCCGCATGAGAAAGATTCATATGTCAAGGACCGGTATCGTGATCCTTCCAGGAGCAGCCGGGCACATGATAGAGAGCGCTCACATTCACGTTCATATACTCTTGTGAGAGGCCGATCCCGCGACGCCGATAGAGACAGGACTACCGCCAGTAAGGACGTCGACAGCACTCCCGAAAAGAAATCATATTCGGAAAAGACATATCTGGATAAGGAGAGGGATAGGGAAAGGGAGAGGGAGAGAGAAAGAGATAGGGAGACAGAAAAGGAGAGGGAGAGGGAGCGGGAAAGGGAAAAGGAAAGAGAAAGGGAAAGAGAGAGCGAGAGAGAAAGAGAAAGAGAGAGGCAAAGAGAGCTGGAAAATGAACGAGAGAGGGAGAGGGAGAGAGAAAGAGAAAGAGAAAGGGAGATAGAACTGGAGAGAGAGCGAGAAATGGAGAGGGAAAGGGAAAGGGAGCTAGAAGAATCTCTTCAACGCGAAAAAGAGCGCGAAAGGAAGCGAGAACAGGATCGCGAACAAGCCGAGAAGAAACGTCAACGTGAAGAGCGTCGTCTGGAGCGGGAACAGGAGGAAGCTCGTAAGAAGGAACTGGAAGAGGAGATCGAAAAGGAACGAGTGGAAGCTCAGGGTAATATTAAACTCCTCCAGAACGACTTTAAGAAGCGTGGCCATTTCGATTCCATCAAAAAGAGGTCTTCGCACAGTTTTATGGATCCGACATAATGGTGCAATTGCGAGAAAGGCTCGAAGATAGCACCGATTCCGAGCTCACTCGTGATCCATCGTTGATGGCTAGAGATCGTGGGAAGGCCGCTGCCATGATTGAGCGATCTATCGACCATAGAGGAGTCTACAAAATTGCGGAGGATAACTTCAATGAATTGCTTGATAGCAGGCGGGATGAGGTTGAGGATATCATTCGAGAATTGATGTTAGCTCGTGGGATCATTAAACCGACTCAGGATACTACTATTGGAGATGAGATTGGCGAGCACCTCAATGGAGCCAAGGAAGTAGTGGACGAGGCCAAGATGTCTGATATGAAGATGGATAATGGCATGGTGCAGGATGATAGAATGCAGGATGTTGGCATGACGAATGGCGTGGAATACAAGGAAGTAGGTGAGGGGACTAGGGGAGCGATAGACATTGGGAATGAGGTTGATGTTAAGATGTCGAATGGAATGATGGGAGCTTAATAGCAAACCGCGGGGACTTTATTTGGATTGAAGACCTTTATTGTACTGGCGGCGTCTGGTGTTTTTGTTACAAAATGCTTTGGAGAGGGCATGGGATTTTTTTAATTGTAGATATTAGTAGAGGTAAAAGTAACTCATCTGCTAGAGAAGCCGTGGACTTAATAAACTGGCCGAGCCCTCTGGAATATGTCCTTCGATCAGTTCAACGGTTCTCGAGACTTCTCATGATGTCAGAAAACTTCTCGACGTTATGGTCTTGGCATTTATAACACGTTAGATATGCTCTAAATTAAATCGCGTTTACACTCGCGACTAAAAGCTTCCTCGACGCGATCTGCTTACGTTCAGCCTTACTGAAATATCGCCATAACCTCCAAACCCAGGAAGAAGTCTATTTTATTCGTGCGTGCAGCTGCGCATTTAATGTCTACTATCATGTCGGCAGAACACAAACTGCTTGACGCTTATGGTCCGTCGCGTTTTCCCCGCGATAAATGGTCCATCTGCTGAACATTACTGCAGAAAAAATAACATCCAGCAAAATTACCGAGCGGGGAAGCGGTCTCAATGGTATATAAATTACGAATACCCCTCGTACAACCAACGGGACGGAAAGTAGGACTGACAGGTCAGATCTCAAACAGCTACTTACCCAGAAGCGAAATGCCGGGAACCTCAATGACAAAGGCTTTCATAAGATGTACGAGACCATCTTTAAAGCCGCCGTCCTTGAGAAGAATCTGTACACGAAACAGTCCAGATCCACATTGAGGGGGGCTTCTAGTTCTCGCCTACAGACATGCGGAGCCGTGTTACGTGCGGCAGTGGAACTGGGTGTTGAGCACCTTAAGGTCAAAACAGTCAGAGCCGTCTACAGTCACATAATCGATATTTTACCTTCCGGCGAAAAACTATGCGAACCACTCAGCGTTGACTACGTGAAGGCCTTACGTGTGTTATTTCAATACGCACCGCACACGGAACACTTACTGTCTGACGAATGGGTAGTGCTCGCGGGGTTCTGCTGTACGAACGTCAAGTCCCAGTTGGGGTTGTCGGACGAGGAAGAGGAGGAAGAAGAGCCGGAAGTGGAGGCAGAAGATCGAAGTCCGCGTGTAAGGGAAACTGTGTTGTTACGAGAAAGTCCATCTACGTCCAGGAGATCCACGGCCGGCGGGTCACAGCAGCAGTTTACCGCCAGACTGACTCACGAAAGTGAGCAGCTATTGTTGTGTCTCAGAAATTTGTTGGCAGCACCCAATGCACCCATTCTAGCCCATATACAAATGATATGCGACACCCTACTAGGGTTTCTCCGGTCACAACGTACTTATACTCGAGCCCATCAGCATGTATTCTCGTCACTGAACTTTGTATTGAATGTCGTCACCACAAATGATCTTGCATTGGTAAACAAGGTGTCGGACGAGATTGTTCCAATTATCAATCGGCTATGGGATACAAAGACACCAGGCCTCAAAGATGAAATGATCATATCTTTGATTCATTGTCATTCACATATCCGGGCACGAATCCGTAGACCAGAGGGTCGGGTACTCCGCACCAGCATAGAAAACCTCTTCGAGAATTTATGCAGCGAATATATCGTTCGTTCCGACCGAGAAATATTACAGCTGGACGATGTGACATTTCCATCTCCGACCAGCAAGCCGGACTCAGAAGTCCCCCTTTCTCTACGAGCAATGGCATTAAGGACGAATGTCCAAAATGCCCGTGCTGAACAGATATGGATGATACCGAGCTTGATTGCGATGGTAGTCGAGATGCTTGATGCTTCAGGCGATTCTGGTAGACACTCCCATAAGAAGGGTGAGACCGAAGGAAATCGCCCGAAGAGACAAAGAATGTACGACCGATTTGGGGAATTGATGAGATTTGTTCGGTCAAATAATACTCCTCGGAAATTACTCGCCTTACAGGTGATAACATTTCTGGCCGACCTCAAGGGCATAAACGAGCAGGAGTTCCTATCCATAGTGCAGGATCTTCTTGAGGCTTGCTCGGATGATAATCCCGCGATTACGGCTTGGGCATTGACTTCTATTGGCAGGTAATCCATTCTTTCGTATGTGGTTAAGCTGGACTTGATTTGGCCTTGGCATTTAGTCACCATACTAAGAAGGGTTCTGACGACTCGGTAGCTGTGCCTTCTTGAAATGTGCCTCGGATGCTCTGCATTCTAATCTTTGGGGTCAAGTGTGGCAATTATGTGCCCGCTATGCAACAAATCAATCAACATGCCGAGTGGCATGCCATGTTATGCGAATCCTCATCTCTCGGGATTTGGTAGCTTATTCTAGCATATCTAAAGATGTCGATTCTATGCATCAATCAATAGATGTGAACGGACCAGCCATTCTCTCAGATTCTTCTCTCGCGTTGTGGTGTTTGATTCTGAGGAAGCGAAGTACTGTTGTTCAATCAGCGAATTTCCATCTTGGGGAGCGTCTTTTTCAATGGTTCACTTCGAAATGGCGTCCAGGTATGTCAATAATAATGATGTGAATAGTCGATGACTGACTCTTCCGACATAGCCCACGAAGGCTTAGAAAAATCCAGTGCCCTCTCTTATTCCCATCACACTGCACCAGTAGATGTAATCAGCTTTCTATCAGTTTGTTGTGGCATCGATTTTCCGTCGATTAACCCATATCCGCAACGGATATGTGGGCCAATAGGTCAAGCTTGTATCAGGATGGCTCGATACCGCAGATTGCACAATATGCTCCTGAACGAGGAGGATGATGCTGAGGATGTGGAAACAAAGTATTATCTAGACGCTCCTCCAATCCTGGGATTCGGAAGCTCAAATGCGGGACTGCAACATCAAATTGTCGACTTTCTAGAGCATCAAGTAGTGAATATGCAAGAACAATGGCAGACGATATCCGGCCAGAAACAGGGCGTCAGCGGTGTTGTGATGCAAAACTTTGTTGGGTTTATCCTTACATCATGTGTGATGTGTTCGAGGTTCACCGGTCAAACATTGGCAAAAGCCAGAGCGTTGGAGAATAAGTTACGAGAAATGTTAGTAAAGGACTTGATTAGTTACTTGGGCAGTGAAGATTGTTCCCAGAAGCAAATCGACGGCGTGCTCTTTGCCATCTGTAGCTTTCTTCCTCGAGCGTCCGAAATCCTCAATCTGGATGACGCTTACCGCGATAATTTACGTGGGACAACTGGTCGCCTTTTCGCTTATATTTCAGACACGCTAGAAGAGAAAGAGAAAGTCGCCAACTCATTCAACCAGTCTGACTCGAGGGATGCTATGGACATAGACGATGGCTTTGGGTTCCCTGATAACGAACGCGATGAGGAAAAGAAAGGCGGAGGATTGCTTCGGGAGGAATTAGAAGCTTTATACTCCGAGGAAACTTTCCGCGCTTCTACATCGGCTTTACTTGCACTTTGCACACTTTCGCTCAAGAACTCAGAGCCCGCAGATATATGCGCACAATTCGTCGAATATCTGATCGGAAATTCGAAAACTCGACTGATAATGATGGGAGCAGTCATCAAAGACTTTATGTCGGCCGCCAACGACAAACTCCTCGATGAAGATGCGACGAGTATCTGTGTACATCTAGCACGCGAGCTCCTCCAAGGATACGATATTGAGAGATGTGAAACGAGTGTAGCTGTATGCATAGACGCTGTCACTGCGGTAGCAGCCAAATGGACTTCTAACAACCAGAATCCCGATCTTGTGGAAACTTGCGAAGAAGTTTTCGGCCATGTTATAAAGATTGGTCTGGATAAGCAAATCACTTCCTACTCAATACGCAATTCGATCTCCCTATTATTAGAGCGTATCCTCTATGTGAATCCTGACTACCGAAAGGGCCATGAACAGTCACCGCTATCGTTGTTTATAGGCCTTCTCAAGGATCTAGATATTCGGGTCATATTTTTTGTCGCTCAGAGGTTACACGCCCTTTTCAAAATATTTGGAGAGTCGGCTCACCTCAAGCTCACCCAAGACATTGAAGCCGCATTACCATCAATCAAAGACTGGGTGGAAGGCTTAGTAATCCGCGTTCACGCCCTGGGACTGGTTGCACTTGCTAGTTTGTCCAATATCTCACGTGTTATCTATCGTATCTTCGAAACGGGACAAATTCCAGATGCCGAACCATACGCAGCACGAGTGCTGTTGACTATAGCAAAGGCGTCCGGGCTAGGAACTCAACGTGGCTTGTTCAAACTTTTCTGTTCCAAGTTGATCTTCACCTGGACGGAATACTACGATCTCCAAGACCTTCCGCCCCTAGTATTTGGTTATGGTAGCTTGACAGAAATGTGTAAAGATGTTCCAGAGGAGCTGATTGCCCAATTGCTCGTGAAGGGCAAGGACGAATATGCCAAATTTGTGGCTTCCAGGAATGGCGTTACATTGAAAGAGTTAATACTTCAGTCTTTTGCAAAGGTAGTCGCATACTCTCTCGCATGGTCAGTAGGCCATCCCCCTCCAAAAGGCAAGGAAGGAGACCCATCGATATCTGTTCAAATTCGAAAACGAATCGGCGACGATGTATACAGTCAACTATTCGTCAAAAATTTCCCACTCATTATCTCGAATCTATACCAGTTGATGCAAGAAGACGGCACATCCGAAAAATTGCTTTCCAGAGACCCAAATCTGGCGGAAGTTCACCATGTCATGCAAGAAATCACTGCGGAAGGCTACTCGGCGAGAACACTTGCGAAAGGACTAGAACCACACTTCAAGACCAGGGTTATATTGAATGCTATCCACCACGCTTGCACTACTATCAGTGTGGACGATCTATGGACCCCTTCAATGGTAACATTTGTGGCCCGTCGGCTGTTTGATACTTTACACCCAGCCCAGGGTCCTGTACATACCTGTAGCGTTATCCGTAACATAAGGTTCTTGATTTGCCTTGCAGGGCCAAAGGTGCACGAAGGATACCCACTTCAAATGCTCATCCAAGGCCTGAAATCTTACATTACAGATACCGCATGCACTGATGATACTATCGGCATTTTACGATACCTTTTGAGCAAGGGAAATGAATACCTGTCTAAACACCCCTCCTTTGTCATTGGGACCTTCCTTTCGATACTCGCGTCCTTACGAGAATATACGCAATAGCAGTGAAAATGGCTCAGCAAGATACACAGACACGTTCCACCTTATCCGTCGTCCAGTCGTTCCGCTCATGGCTAGCAGAACATCTTGCAAAGTTGGAGTTCCAAGCACTGAGTCCTACACAGAACAATACATTCCAATCCATTGTACAATCAGCTGTTGGATTCCGACACAATGGTAACGCCCTAAAGAATACCAAGGAGAGCGAATTGCTACGACTCCTCTTGGACGATGACATGACAACAGATAAATTGCTAGACGATGCTTCACGGCAGCTGGCATTCACCCTATTCTGTTCTGATTTCGCCAGACCTGAGAGCTTCAGGGAAGATATATTCGGCGCCGACCAACAATCCTTCGAGCGGTCCAAATCTTTACTACGCATCTGTAGGCGCTCCGGAGTTAACGATGGGTTTCTACTGTGGTCAGCCAGGGTTCTTGGCCGATCCTATGCGTCTACTGGCCAGTTGCACATCGAATGGACAAAGGAAATGGAGTTTTATCACCCGATAGATATCACCTCGAGGGTCTCATGGATAGATGTTACTCCCAAAGTGGGAATCTTGCGACGACTAAAGGCGTTGCTCTTCTCGGATGACAAGAATGTAGCGGGGTTAGCTGAAGGTACACTTGCCCGGATCATCAACGAAGAGGCACAGCTACGCGAAGACACCCGTTGTCATGTGCTTGAAGACGAATACCGCGCCTTGCAATGGGCAGAGACACCTGTTGCAGGTGATCCACCCCTCAGCCCATAAAGTCTATCGGGGAACCCACGACTTCCTTCACTGTGTGGGTCAAAGATCTGGCAATAACCATGTGCACTAACATGCCGGGAGTTCCGGTTATAATATGTCTCCACACCGTTCTACGGGAGGTTGAGGGACTAGCGGAAGAGCTCTTCCCATATATCACTCATATTCTGCTTGCAAGGGATATGAAAACTCCAAAAGGATTGCGTGAAGAAATATCTAATCTCTTTCGGTTGTGCTTCCATGCCTGTGAAGAAAAGACAATCGCGCACAACACCCTCCTAATCAAAACGATTCTGTACCTTAGAACACAGCAGGTGCCTGAACGAGAAGCTAGCAAAGCTAGTCGGGATCACTGGCTTGAAATCGACTATCTTGTCGCTGCTCGAGCCGCATGCACTTGCAAAATGTTTAAGACAGCATTATTATTCACTGAGATGTACAGCTACAAGGTGAAGCACGAGGGTATACCATCGGAACTGCTCCTTGAGATTTTCAAGAACATTGATGACCCTGATTCATTCTACGGTGTCAGTCAGACGTTCAGCCTTGAAACGGTTATGAATAATTTTGAATATGAAGGCGACGGATGGAAGAGTTTGTCACTGCGCGGAGCCAATCTGGAAAGCGGAATGCGCCTCGGCGTAATCTCCGAGGATGAAAGTTTGGGCATCATCAATGCACTCAATACCCTAGGCATGAATGGCTGTCGCACTCGTTTCTGCAGAGTGACACTTTTACGTCAAATTCTTCCGGTAGGACTATAGACAATACATACCGTTCAGCATGGAAACTGGAGCAGTGGGATTTGCCTTGTCCTGCTTCTTGTAATACACGATCTGCGCCGATTTACAGGGCCCTACAGTCTATCAACAACACAGTAGACTCAAGGCCAGTCTCTTTGCATGTGGATCCACACTTTCTTGATGTTATGAAGCAGATAACTGCTGGAACCCAGACTGGCCATACTCTTGGAAGCGGAATGCGGACATTGGCCATGTTAACGGAAATGGAAGAAGTGTTTGTATCAAAAAACTACAAACAGTTGGGTGAGGCTTGGGACAGGCTACAAAACCGAAACTCGTGGATGGAAACTGGAAAGTAGGTATCACTGAGCTGTTGGCTACCGTTATGTGACTAACTGTTGCCAGATATGCAGATGTTGAAGAAATGATGGCCATGCGGCAAGCTACGTTTAGTTCAATGGCAAAGCGACATCACCTGAGGATACATGCTGGTGTCGACCAGAAGCAGTCTAGGTATATGGAAGCCAAAGCACTGGTTGGTTGCTGCAAAATGGCAAGGTCACACAAAGTCCTCCAGCACGCTCTCTCGGCTGCCACTCAACTGAATAAGGTTGTTGAGCCCTGCAGGGAAGCAGGTCTTGATATTAGTGGCATTGCTACTCTCCAGACGGCAAATGTTCTATGGGAAGATGGCCAGGGGGTTCCTTCAATTCGAATGCTTACAGCACTAGAGAAAGACCGAAGCAATTCTTCTCAGAGTATGGTTGTTAGAAGAGCAAAGTTGTTAGCCAAGTTGGTAAGCTATATCTCGTTTGTACTGAGGTAACGATTCTGATTTTGAAACAGGGCAGCCGACTTTCCGAGGCTCGCCTAGAAAAGCCTGATAAGATTATGAGCCGGTATCTCGAGAAGGCAATCGAGGAACTTCGTAACAATGAGTCGGGTCCTGAGGCGGGCCGGGTGTTCCACGAATTTGCAAACTTTTGTGATCAGCAATTGCAGAATCCCAGCAATATCGAAGACTTCGAACGGGTATCAAAGCTCAAAGAAGATAAACAAAAGGAGGTAAATGAGCTCGTTAAGCTGAATTCTAAGGCTGGCGGAAAAGACGGAGCCCTTTACCGAGAACTTGCAAAAGCGAAATCATGGTTAGCCCTTGATAATGCTGAATACAACCGATTGCGGGACAATAGGGATGCGTTTATGGAGAAGAGCATCCTGAACTACTTGAGATGTCTGGCGGCGTGTGATGACTACGATGGCGATGCAGTCCGGTTTTCTGCCTTGTGGCTGGGAAACGCAGACGAGGAGAGAGTCAACAGGGCTGCGTCTATTTTGGACAAAATCCCGTCAAGGAAACTTGTCCCCTTGATGAACCAGCTTTCATCTAGACTATTAAACGAAAAGAACGAATTTCAACGCTTGCTTAGGGACCTAATTATCAGAATATGTCACGATCACCCTTACCATGGTCTCTATCAGATTCTGGCCCTCACAAAGACAAACCCCAATGATGATACGGCAGCGTCACGACATACGGCGGCAGTAATGATCGTCGACCATCTCAAGCAGAAACCCATGTCTCGCGTCGTTGTCAGTGCTCTTGATAGCACTACACAGGCATACGACAAGCTCGCGCAAGTAAAAGCTGACAAGAAGAAGGACAACAACAGAATGACACTCTCTATACTACTGCAGAAGGAGAGAGAGAGGGCAAGGAGGTTTGAACGAGATATTCCCTCATACGGCATCCCACCGCCTACTATGCACATTGAAGTCAGGGCAGATTGTGATTACTCAAGGTTGCCGAGGATCTCACGGTACGAGTCAGCTGTTAGTATCGCGTCCGGATTGAGTTTGCCAAAAGTCATCAATTGTGTGGCTTCGGATGGAACTACCTTTAAACAATTGGTACTTCAGATCAACTCTTTCGCCATTGTTGCACATCGCTGATAGTTCTTAGGTCAAAGGTGGAACGGATGACATGCGGCAAGACGCGATAATGGAACAGGTGTTTGAGCAAGTGAGCGTTCTCCTGCGAAGGGGGAGAATCACTCGCCAACGCAACCTCAAAATTCGGACTTACAAAGTCGTGCCTCTGAGTTCAAACAGTGGAATCATCGAGTTTGTGCCAAATACAATCCCTCTTGGCGAGTACCTCCTAGATGCACATGCCAAATACTACCCCAAGGCCTGGAAACACCTACAGTGCAGGAAAGTCATTTTCGACGCCCAAGGAAAAAGCCGAGATGTCCGGACCTCGGAGTATCAACGGGTGACGCAAAACTTTCCGCCTGTAATGCATTTCTTCTTTATGCATGAATTCAATGGCCCTGATGACTGGTATACATCTCGCCTTGCATATACTCGTAGTACTGCGGCCATCTCAATCCTGGGACATGTCCTCGGACTTGGGGATCGCCACATACATAATATCCTGCTGGATACTAAAACCGGGGAGGTTATACATATTGATCTGGGAGTAGCTTTCGAACAGGTGAGTGATGATGGTAAAATAAGTATAAGACTCACGCTTACCGCTGTAGGGTCGTATCCTACCCGTGCCCGAGGTTGTGCCCTTCCGACTAACTCGAGACATCGTCGATGGAATGGGAATCACAAAGACCGAAGGTGTTTTCCGACGCTGCTGCGAATTCACTCTAGAAGTACTTCGAAACGAGGCGTATAGTATCACCACTATCTTAGACGTGCTGAGATACGATCCACTCTATAGTTGGTATGTTACCCCCTCGTGCATGCCTCTGCACCGGTTCTGATGGAAAGCACTCCAGGTCAATATCACCCTTACGCATGAAACGTATGCAAGACAATCACCTCGAGCAATCAATTATCTCCGCCCGTAGTGTGGACGGACAAGTGAAGATGAAAAACAATGAGGGTGAAAGTGAGGCGGATAGAGCATTGACTGTAGTGGCTAAGAAGCTTTCAAAGACTCTGAGTGTCGGTGCAATAGTCAATGAGCTTATACAACTAGCTACCGATGAAAGGAATTTGGCAGTGCTGTTTGCAGGGTGGCAGGCGTATGCGTAGGTATATATATTGCTTGAGATCTGGTTGTCTGTTTGCTTTTCTTGTTGATGGATCTGGGTGGGAAGGAATCACGAGCTTTAATACAGTTCACAATTTGTAGTATGTACATCTATCTTATGTTGGGATAGAACATTGAAGTATACTAGCTATAGGTGGAAGAAAACGTAAACAGCTGTCCGTAAGCCCCCAGAACCATAGAGCACATGCTCTGAATAGTTAATGTGTATTTGCTATTTATTAGTTGTTCACATATCGGTCGTCCAGCTATTACGTCGTAAGGGATATCTTAGGGACTTGTATCATAACTCGTGAAAATAAACTTAAGCACTAGGAGGTAACCAGTATTTGGGTGACTTTGCACAAGCGTCCCATTCTTAGCTGGACCGCCAGCGCAATAAAAAAACCCCTATCCAGCCTAATTTGAGTTTATTGTTAGAGTGCGTGCTCTAGAAGACAAGCTAGCTGAGGCCCTCAATCTCCCACACAAACTCTGACTTCACCCATTCAAACCAATTGCACTCCAGATCGAACCATTCTAAGTACGCAGACCCATTATATCCGCCATTTGAAGCCCTCGTAGTCAACGAGTCTTGTAACGCAAGTTTGAATTACTTCGACCAACACTATGATATGACTACCTACTTAAGAACTTGAGTACTACTACTACTACATATATATCTGAACCCCCTTGCTCCCTTCTTGACTTCCATTCTAACACTTCACAGACCCTCCACACGTCTGGCCGCCGTTCTGATTTTGAACAAACACAACCAGAACAGCCGCGTATGCAGCAATCACCATAACAATAGCCTCACCACGCCCTCTCGTTCCCAGCGCCACCGAAACCGCCAAAAGCACAGTGCAAATGCTAATACAAACCAGCCTCCACCCATCACTCTTCAAAAACCGCAACACAGTCATAGGCCCTAACATCAATGCAGCCGTGCCAACAGCAATCACCACCCTCGTGACTCTACGCGTAAACGGCGAGAACAACGATGCTATATCCCGACTGCTCATATTTCTGGACCTTAGGTCCTCAGCACTAGGATACCTCCTGGGAAAAAATGTCGGTATGCACCGACCAACAAGCTTCTCCAGAGAATCCCTCCCTCCCAGCCCCAGCGCAACCAGATCATCCGTGTGCTCGTCCACCAGCGTGGGTGAAGCTGCCGCACACGCAGTCGGGTATGGAGGCGCCATATCTCCGAGTAATTTCGCATCAACATTTCTGGGCGGTTCCAGAGCAGCAAAGATTTGTTCCTGCAGCAGAAGCACCTCGTAGTAATTCTTCAGCAAGTCTCTGAGCCTCCGCATCAGTGCGTGGCGGGACTCTTTCAGCTCTGTTTCTGAAATATGTTGCCGGTTCTCCTCGCGATCTACCATCCGCAGTGCATCCTCAACATCTGTGAGCTCGTCTTGATAACTGAGAAGGTTCGCCATCGAAAGGCGGCCGAAACGTCGGAAAATGGAGAGGTGACGGTAGGCGTGCATGCTCTGGGCGAGCACCCGGTAGTCGAATACCATACGATCATAGTGTGGGTCTGAGGCTGTGGACCAAGTGTGGGAGGTTTGCGATTTGACGGAGAAGCTGTGCTCGTTGGGGCCGGAATCGCTTCGGGTGGTTGTTGAAGGCGGGGGCGGGGGCGGGGGATGTGTGGGAGTGGGTAGAGGTGGATGGACACGGTTATCAACATGGACCGCGGGGAAGGGGAAGGAAAGGCTTTGATGGCTGTTTGCACTGTGCCCTGTGCGGGATCGGGAGAGATCTGGGCGTAGACCGGTTTCAAGCTCGTATTCGTGGTTACTATCGCTAGTAGGACTGGTCCCTGATGCTATTGTCATGATTGGTCTCGCACTCGCAGATTTTTGAAGGATATAGTAGTAGATTCTGATGGATCTGAGCTGGAAATTAACGGATATCTTCGAGTTTTAGGAATGTGGAAGTGATGAGTACAGGTAGCCATGAGACGATAAGGCGGTGCAATAGCTGTGAGAGTCATCATATCAACGAGATCGTCAAGAACAGCCAGAGAGCTCTCGTGATGAACACAGCTGGTTGTTGTCGCACTTATATACATTCTGCAACGTGAAAATGTACGATGTCGGGTGTCTGTGTCAGGTGTCAGCGCGGCGCCCTAACTGTGAATCCAGCTGCCCACCGAACACCAGATGACATCTCGGGGAGAAATATCAAGTACATCCAAGGAAAATGTAGATCATACTATGTGATTCTACGTCATATTGAAACATCAGTTACACAAGTAGAGGGGTACATGGTACCAAACCAACCCCCAATGAATTCCAAAAAAAACCTAAATATCAAAACAACCTCCCAAAAACCCCTACTCCCCCCCCCCCACCCAAATAAACGCTTTATAATTTCTTATGACGCTCCGCCAAGCCCTGTACACGGAATAATTAGCTACTAGATCACATCTCCTCAAGGGAATTTGTGAAGTCTTACCGCCAGCGAATGACATATACCACGTCCTGGATGCACCTCCATCCAGCCACTTGTTTTGCCATGATGTAGAATTGAAAAAATTGAAGGCTCCCCTTGGATCGATGATACCGTAGTTGGCGTAAAGAATACCCTTCCAACCATCATCGATTGGACCCATTTGGCGATTGAAATAGAGATTCCATTCCTCCTTCACAAAGGTAGTAGACCGAATGTACGGCGAGATTGGTGTGAGCGGAAGCATATGGACTCTAAATGTATGTTTAGTAAACTCTCCCTGCCTCAAGGGCCGGCTGTTTGTTTACCCGTGTATATACTGTGGTAGGCTACCAAAGTAGGTTGTGTGATCGACCTTGTTCTCGAACAAGATACCTGACACCTTGTTTCCAACGAAGTTTGAGGGATGGTTTGTGTTGCCGGTAGAGAGTAGCATGTAGTTGTTCATGCTCCGCTTCATGATTCCCAGCATTAAGTTCCCTCTTGCTTCCATTGCTGCGTCGCGATTTACATTTCCCCATAGCTTCATTGCATAGGCGAAATTGTAATCCTCTGACGAACTCTCCTCGTCCTTTCCATCCCACGACTCTGTTGTATTATCAGCATTTCGTTCGCTAGGAAATAGGAGAATACCACGAACCCCACAACCCCTTCGCCCATGAATGTCCATGGTACCAATCAAATGACCTGAAAACTGGGAAATAAGGATCAACTGGCGATGGATTGGCGACATCGCGAACAAGAGTATTAACCCAATCCCTGTTGGCAGTCAACCATGACCCCGTGGTGCTGAAGTGCTTCCTTTCAAGGTAGGCGATGATGGCGGCGGCCTGAATGAAGTGCCCATAGTCTTGAAGAATCCTTCAGTTGTTTTTCGGGTACGGAAGAGATATCAACTTACGGAAATGATGGTCGTTGTAGTACCCGCTCCCGAAGTCTACGTTAGGATCGCCGGTTTTGTATAGCGCATCAGAGATGATACCACTCCAACTATTTTCGTACACCAGTCCATTTTGTTGTGCGTTGTTTGCAAAGCGGCTGAACGCAGTCTGTGTGGAGGAGTTAGTGAGGTGCGGGAAGTGAAGGGTTTAGGAGTGACACACCTTCAGCTTTATCTGGCATGTCCTCGTCAGGGGAATGTCCTTGAGAATATCACTTGTGGACAAGCATATGTACGCAAATTTGGCCAAAGCCTTGCCACTGAAGTACATTGTGTCTTGGTTACTCAAAGCTGTTTTTGTCCTCAGCATATGTAAAACCCAAAGGATTGTAGCCAGAACTTACCACTGAAATCTTGCTGCATTTCAAACTTAGCAGCAGCGGAGATCCGGTTAAGACTTGCAGAGGAAAATGTTGCAGCAGCACCAGATTTAACTGGGAGCCAGCCGATGTTAGTGGGAAGGCCGGTCTCGACGAGTCTCCACTGGTTGGCAGCGACAGCTGTCATAAGTCCCTTGGTAGGACTGTAGAACTTGACTGCATTCCTGATCTTCACGGCCGTTGTAGTCTCAAAAGATTGGACATGGTGCGGCAACGCAAACATCAACTTTTGGAAAAATTAGTTTCATTACAAGCTCATATAACATCAGGAAGACGTACTAACTCAGAAGAGCTGCTACCCCGTCGATTGAAGTTAAATTGATAACGTCCAGTGCTACCCGAAACGGACGCAGCGACTGATACACCCCCGCACCAACTGCCAGCCGCAGCATCAAGCACAGCTTCGACGGCAGCATAGCCAGTGCTCGCCTTGGAAATCTTCGCAATCTGGATTAAACCAGAAAATTGCCTAGTTGCTTCGAGATGGCCGTTATTGACGACATTAAGGTCCAATGACAGACTTCCGGATGCAGGGAATGAGTAGAGAACCCAAACTGCATTGTTTTCCAGAAGTATACGGTACTTTCTTGCTCCCGGTCTGAACCCTGCAACTTCGGTGGAGTTTCGGACCAAAATGGCAGAATCGAGCACGGGTGTCAGGTCAGTGTATGTAGCGCTGACGAATCCCATTCCCTGGCAAAGAGAAAAGGCCATTCTGCCGGTTGACTGAGGGTCCGCTGGGTTAGCATAGAAAGTGATATCTGCGCTTCCTCCATTCAGGTTGCTCATTTCCATTGAAGAGGTGTTACCGCTGAATTCGGTGGCTCCTAGCTGAAGAGAGCGAATCCAGATGGGATTACTGTACCATTGGTTCGCACCAGCTGGGCCCTCAACAGGTCCAAATACACGCTGCTCGGGCTCCCGGTGGTCTATGCCCAATCCCCACGGCGCATCTGGCTGGTTACTCCACCAAACCTCATATGGAAAGGTAAACACTGGGTAATTTTGGCCTCCTAGCATCATGTTGGCGTAGAATTTCTGCAATAAACTGTGGTTAGCAGAAACCCAAATCATGCAGATTTTCTAGTACAAACATTTGTCTGGATAGGCTTGCCATTATCTGCGGCCGCCAATGGTGGCGTTGATACAGGGTGGGTATCTCTGACGGGAAACACATTCGGTGGTGGAGAGGTGCTAATCGGTGTGAAGATGTTGGCGACATTCTGGCGAGCATCGAGGAAGTTCATATGCTCAGCATCAGCCTCGGCCTCCCGCTTCCTCTTTGCTACCGGTACTGGTTTAATGGTCTCTATAACTGTGACGGCGGATTTATAGGTTGTTGACGCAACAGTTTTTGTGAGAGATTTGTCCAAGCTACCGACTTCCCGTGGGTTTTCTGTGGCGAATGGGATTGTACTCGGGTTTCCTCTGGTGTCAAGTTCTGTGTTTACAAAACCAAGCGTTCTTGGGTCTGGAGTAACTGCCGGTGGCTCTGGACTACAAATTGGTCAGCAACGGGAGGAATTGATATAACTTTGAGACATACATTTGTATTGTCTTGTCAGACCGTGTAATTGTTGCCACTGAAACGGAATCAGTGGAATGAGGCGGTTCCTGAGGACCATTTCCATCTACGGGTGCTGGTGGAGGAGGTGGAGGAGGTGTGGGCTCAGCGGCCTTGCCAGCGGGAGGATCATTGGCATTGGCATTGGCATTGGCATTGCCGAACGGGGTAATAGAAGCAGTAGTGGTTGGAATGTATGTGGTAGAAGCTACTGAAAACTTCTCAATATTTTCATTATTTGAAGAATCCTGCTGCGGCGCCGGCAAAGATGCAATCTGGGTACCAAAAAGAGACACAGAAAGCAAAAAAGGAATGAATGTTAGGGCCCTCATTATAGGCAATTAGTTGGGTTTTAAGGAAAGGTCAATATCAAAGAGAGGTATAATAAAAAATCCACACCAGCAATAAAGACAGAACGAGCACAATGGCCCACAAGCGTGATATTGTTAATTCCATCCCATGATGGGTGGGAAGGCCCACCATTTTAAAAACTCTACAAGTCGGCTTTGCCCCTGGGGTAGGTTTTGTTTGATCAGGAGAAAAAGCATTGGTGCCTGTGAGAAGATCAACGCCATTTTCATTGGGGGAGTTCTAGACGGGTTTCGTGTAACGGCTTGAGCCAACTGTCTCCGGATTGGTTGCCCTGTCACCAACAACCGAAGCCACAAGCTCTTTCGATACAAGGGTAACTAGGGAGTTCCGATCAGACGTTGAAAACCCTCGAACTCGATGAATGTAGATCTCGTCACGAAAAAGAAGTGCTCTGAGAGAGAGAGATAAGCCAAAAGATGCAAGAAAACCTAAATCTTCGAGTAGTGATATCTAAGAAGTCAAGCTTGAAACAGGCAAGAAAAGCAAAGTTTATCTAAGCTATCATGATGTCCTCCATCAACGTAAAAATAGAGGGTTAGGGTTAATTCAATTGCGTACCTGCGTCGGTTACCCATACGCATGGCACCTAAGTCTAACGCATGGCACCTAGTCTAACGCGCGCCTTGCTGCCGGTTCTGATCGATATCGCAGGAACCTACATTGGCACCTGTAATTTTCCTCAGCTGCAGTTGTTGACTTTAGTTGTGGAAGTATGTATACGTATGGGCTTTACGATACAGGTGTCTCACTCATATGGGCTTTTCAAAAACCCATATTCGCTCTCCGCGTTTCGTACTTGACAAATCCCCTAGCTTAGCAGTAGCCTGTCCAAATCATCATCGCCACCAAAATAATTTATAACTTTGTTAGTAGTGCCAGATTTTCTTGTTTTCGCACGCAAGTCGGTACCATAGCTAAGTGAACAATCATAATACAGTACCTTAAAAATTTCTCGTGCCCAGCCTCTCTCTTGCTTAGCTCGTTTCTCGCACGTAGTGGGAGAATTTAAATTAGCCACGAGAAAACCTTAAAAACCTCGATAACATTCAGCGCTAATAGAGCAAAACGATTTCAGTCTGTCGAGGAGTAAATATACAGAAATTTGGAGATGTAATTCCCAAAATTTTGCCATCATTTGACAAGAATAGGTGTCATTTTTGTTGGCTTCAGATCACCGAGTCACTCTCCATGAAGCACTGAATTAAGTTTGCCAAGGCATCAAAATTTCGTGGAACCCCGCCTCCCCACCATAGCTCAAAAAGTCATCACCAGCAAACAGGAAACGAATCACCTTTTTACCGTCTGTCCGTCCCAACCAAAATGACACTGGAAAGTGCGCCAGTCGCCGCTGCACCGACACCTGTTACAAACAGTGAAAAACTTGTGGACACACTTGTTGTTGATGCTGGCCCTATTCTCTCCTCTGTCTCTACTCCTTCCTACTACCTCAGTTCTGCCGATCGAATCTTCACAACTCCCGCAGTGATCGGCGAGATTCGCGATGAGGCCGCACGATCGCGCTTTGAAACTTTGTGGAAACCATTTGTGACAGTCAGGTCACCACGCGCAGAGAGCTTGAAGTTTGTTGCGGAATTTACAAAAAAGACGGGAGACTTCCGGGTACTGAGTGCGACCGATTTGGAGCTTATTACGTTGGGGTATGAGTTGGAGTTGGAGGTTGCGGGCGGCGATTGGAGACTGAGGAACGTGCCGGGCCAGAAGGAGTTGAATGGACCTCTGCCGGAAGGATGGGGTTGGAAGGGAAAGATAATTGGGAGGAAGGATGAACCGAAGGGGAAGTTAAGGAAAGCGAAGAATTGAAGCCCGAGGGGACTACGGAAGAGAAGACAGAGGCGTATATCGCCCAGAAGCTTGAGAACGTCCGATTTGAAGATGCCTCTTCTGAAGAACCAAATGAGCTCCACCAACCCGAGGGTATGCAGGAGGTAGAAGCGAATGAAGAGGAGGTAGCGCAGTTGGACTCTGAGGACGATGATTCAGATAGCTGGATCACTCCTTCCAACCTTCACCGCCACATACACCCGCAGCCCACAATACCAAAATCCGCCGAAATAGAAAAACTCACAGTGGCTTTAGCAACGACTGATTTTGCCATGCAAAACACTCTGCTACAGCTCAACCTTCACTTACTTTCACCCACTTCTTTGGTGCGAATCAGAAATATTCGGTCAACAGTTCTTCGCTGCCACGCCTGTTTCTTCGTTATCAAACACCCAACTTCTACTACGCATTTCTGCCCGCGGTGCGGCTCAGGGGATACTCTGCGTCGTGTTGGATGTTCTACTGATGCAGATGGTATCTTTAAAGTCCATTTGAAGAAGAACTTCCAGTACAATGTTCGGGGAAGCGTCTTCTCAATTCCGAAGCCTGTTGCTGGAACTTGTTCCATGAAGGGTGTACCCGATGCTCCAGTATTGAGAGAGGATCAGAAGGAGTACACCAGAGCTGTGCGATGGGAGAGTTATAGAAAAGAAAAGGACCTACTGGATCCTGACTATTTGCCGGGGATTTTGACCGGTACAAGGCGACGAGGAAGTGCGATTCGGGTTGGTACTGGAAGGGGGAAAAATCCAAATGAGACGAGGAGGGGCGGTAGAAGAAAGTAGGGGGAGATGTGGTGTGACTTCGAGGCTAGGGAAGACCAAAAAAGACCTGTGCATATATTATATAGATTGGTTCGGGATTCACGAGTTTCAATGAAAACGAGGTGCGGGAGGGAATCTTCCGTCATGACGGCTCAATCGTATGTTACCCAATCCGACCTAGCGCAATCTGATAAGATTGTAGCATTAAAAACTCTGTTACGCTTCCTCCGACTCTCAACATCAAGCCTTTATCTGGCTGGCGAATTCCTCCTTCGCTGTGCCCTCTACAGTGCTCCGCACAGTCCAATTCGCTCCCTATCCCTCTCCTACCTATGAACGGACTCCAGTCCGTATCGGCATCTCTAGGCAAGAGAATTCGATGCCTTCCGATATACCCTCCAGGAACCTGCGGCAGGATCCTCTCCCGGCGGCTTTCACACACTACTCAATCCCCGCCAACCCCCGCATCAATAGACCCCGCTCTCGATTCGCAACCGAATTACCCACGTTCTACTCTCGATGCACAAACAGTTCGTTCGCTATCTAAGGAAACTGTGGATGCAGTTAATCGGCTGCAAAGTGTGCTGGATCAGGCTGTCAGGGAGGTTGAGAGACCCATATCATCAATATCAAGAGAGCCATTGGATACAGCGTTGACTGGTCTCGACATTATACCCATGCCGAACCCTGTGTCATCGGTATCGAGAGGGCCGTTGGATACTTCGGTGACCGGTCTCAACGCTATACCTATGCCGAACCCCGACTCTCCGATTGGCAGCCTTCTCCGTGCCGTCGACGAAGGTGACGGCCCCACTATATGGAACAAATTCAAGGAATTGGACCGTCAATTACTCCTTCGGACGGTGAAACCCCACGAATTTTCCGCGGTATTGCTCTCACTACAACCGGCCGATTTCCTGCGATTGAAAGAACGTCACCGGCTGGACGCGGCCGGAAAACCATATATCATCTCGGAGGAGGAAGCGTTTCAAGAGCTCAAGGCTAAACTTTTGCATGTCATGAAAACTATGCGGAAGGTTGGATATCGTCTTACGACACGGGAGTATGGTCATCTAATTGACTGTGCTCGCGCCGGTAAAGACCCTAAGATGGCTCTTGAAATTTGGGAAATGATGTGTGGCTTCAGTGTGACGCCAGACACCTGGACATACAATTCCATGATGGCCGCAGTAGGTGGTGGAAGTACATCTGTAGAACGGGAATTCCGCGTTAAGGAGGATATCCTGGCGCACCGTGCAGCAAGGGGTGAGGATGATATGCGGAGAAAGGCGATGAAGATATACGAAAAGATGGCGATGAAAGGAATACCCCCGAACAGCATGACGTTTGATATCCTCATGCTTTCTTTGGCTAGAATGGGTGATATAGAGGGGGTTGGGAGAATCTTGAGGCAAGTGTGGAGTGTAGATGTCCGCAAGCTTCCAGATGAGTCTGTGATTGAGAACAAACGGACTACTGTACCGACTGACTCACCGCTCTATCCTACCGCCCACACCTTGCTAGCAGTGGCAACTGCCTATTGTCAGAATGGACAGGTCGACACGGCAATTCGCACTGTAGACCACATCTCTCGACGTTATGATGTCCCAGTTTCTGTGCCTACCTGGGTTGCGCTCATGAATTGGACTTATGTGTATACACGACAGCGGAACGAAAACCCTCTACCTGGCTCGGCTATGGAGAATCTTTGGGAGGTCATGACTGGGAAACCCTACAATGTGGCGCCAACAATTGACATGTTTGACTACATCGTCAGGTCTTACCTATGGCGGCGCATGCCCGGGATGGCGGAGAAGATGATGGATCTGGCTTTGATCACGATATCCCGACGGATATCTAGTAAGGCGCATGGGATTGAGGAGCGCATCATCCATGGGCGGACCATCCGTACACATAAGGGGTCAGATACAGCAACGTTCAAAGGGAAGCATACCAGCGCCGCCATTTCAAAATTCCGTAAAGATGTTGCGAAGCTTGTGCGGGATGAATACCGACTGCGGTCAATCATTAGGCGGTGGACAGAGCTGCTGGTGATTGGGAAGGATCTGGAGATGACATCATTTGGGACGCAGCAGGTTCCGAATATCATAGACAAGTGGGGCTTGTTTCTGGGGAAAGATATTATGTATGTGTTGAGAACCGGGTATGTGGAGTTGGATCTAGGCAAGGAGGGCGAGGATTGGCAGCCCATTACCAACAGGAAAAGGCGGTGGATGTGGATGACGCTTGGGACTGGTTCGAAGGAGGAAGATGATTTCTTTTAGTCATACAGTATATATATATTTTATTAACTAGCTGGGGTTGTGACTAGAGATGGTAGAGGTTGTTTATACTTCTTGTTTTCGATGTACATATCCTCGCGATTTTTATGGTTGCTTTCTTGTCTTTGCATCTAGACTCCGGGGGGGGGATATTATATTTCTTCATTAGAGGTGGTATCATTTTCTTCCCTTCTCTTCTATCATCACCCACCCACTCAGCCACCCACCTTCTCCTCCCTTAAATCATTAACAACCATATACCGACTCAACCCAATCCACCCCACCGAAACCACCTCATCTGGCTCTTATGTGCATCCGTCATAGCCCTCTGCGCAATCCTAACCTGTCGGGGTGAATTTACAAACACCCACCCCTTTCCTTCCCCCCAATTCATCATCCTCGTCATCGGCCAGTCAAGAATCGATAAATACTTCCTCGCCAACCCAACACTCGTCAACTTAAACAATCTCCTCTTGCTTCCGTGTATAAACTCCCTCGCCCCGTATAACAGTGAGATATGGTTAGGATGACCCGACACCCCACCCTCATCAAACGTCACGATCACATCTGACCCGTCAGAATGTAGCCGTAGGTACCCTGCCACCGTTTCCGCTGGCCAAGTAGTGTTCATAGAATCCGGTAATAACACGTCTTCAACCACCGTCACATCCTCCCCTGTTACCCCCAACACGCGCCCGGACGCTACCAACTCGTGTTTTCGGATGGCACCGAGATTGTCGGCGTTACCGGAGGAGAGACATAGGATTCTGATGTGGTTTTTGGGGGAGAGTGAGAGGATGGTGGGGGAGAAGAACATGGCTTCGTCGTCGGGGTGCGCGATTAGGAGGGTTATGTTTGCGTTTGTGAGTGCGGATGAGGGGAGCGTGGTTAAGGAGGTGAGCCTAGGGAGGTTAGAGATGTGGGGGAAAGGGGGGAGGGGGAGCTTGCCATGTTATTGTTATGAGGAAGGGGAGGAGGGCGTACATTTTCCAGAGCATGATCGTGGTGGAGGACAGGTGCACCAGAGGTTATGCGGCTCGGGATGACGTAGCAAGGTGTGCCGATTGTCGGCGTCATGGTTAATCACTCAGTGCTCGAATGGAGACCTTTGCGGGGCCAATAACTCCAGTGCTATGTAGTCCAGTGCACTGCTATATATCTAAGGTATCTATGTCTCTTCCTCATCTTCTAAAGCCCACTCCGGTAAACTCGTCTCATACGACCATGTGTCACCTTCACACTCATACTTCTTTGCATGTAGATAAATCCCTAACTCATGCAGTCCCGGATCCGAATACAGCGGTGTAGCACAGACCTCACAAACCTCCCCCGTCATCTTCTCTGCCTTCTTCTTCTGGTGCTCGCTCACAATCTTTTCATGATATGCCTCCGCTTCCGCAACCTCCGTCTTCCCCATCCGGTTCAACCTCGTTATGATATCCTCGTCGTCCCCCTCCCCTCCCTTTCCCAAGTTTATGCCGAACACTTTGCGGTTGCAGTAGATGGGGTCGTTGGCGATGGGGTAACCGAGAAATTGTAGATGTACGCGGAGTTGGTGGGTACGGCCGGTGTACGGGTGACATTCGACGATGCTGTAGTTTTTTGCGGAATTGTAGCGGAGTCGCCGGAATAATGTTTTTGCAGGTTTTCCGTCGGCTTTTACGCGGTTTAGGCCGAGTTTGGGGGAGATCTGGAGGATGGGTTGGTCACAGATTATGTCACCTCTGAAATGAAGTTAGACTCGGGAGTGTTGTGGGAAGGTGGGGGGGGGTGGAAATACTCAGGGAACTCTCCACGAACTCGAGCGATATATTGTTTCCGTATTGACCTGCTCTTAAGTTGATGCATGAATGCGTCTGCCGCGTCCCGAGTCTTTGCAATAAACATCAGTCCGCTGGTGAGGCGGTCAAGACGGTTACATGCTTCCTCCAGTCAGCAGTTTTCCCTAGGTTAGAGCGGGGGGTGGGATATACGCATAGGATTAAACCCATTCCTCTCATGCCTCAAGATCTCCGTAACAGAGTTATAATTATACCGTCCAGTGGGGTGTACCGGCACCCCCGCCGGCTTCGAAATCGCAATGATATTCTCGTCTTCAAACACAATCCCAATCGGTTTCTCAGTAACCGGAGGTTCATGCCGGTGCATAGTATGCGAGATCATATCCCCATTCTTTACGATCGTTTCTAACCCAGACCTTGTAGTATCTGTAAGAGTCGCCTGCTTGTCGGTACTGCAAACACACACCGTTCCTGCCGCAATCGCATTTCTCTTCCCGGATTATCGGCACCAGGGCGGAGGAGGAGGAGGAGAAGATACACACATAGTACTCCAACGGGCGATCTCTGAACTCAGCCGAAAAGATCTCCAGCAGCGTTTTCCCGCGCCACCGCTCTTTGCAGAAAGTATTGTATGTGTAGTCGTAGGGGTGGACTTTGCGCAAGCCATCTTCAAAGTAGTATAGAGGATCTGGAGGAAGGTTGACGAATTTTGAGACGTTTTGGGTCCGGCTCTTTTTGGGTGCGCGGGGGCGCTGATGCTTGTGAGAGGTTTGCGGTGGTGGGGTGAAGGAGAGGCGGAGGGAGGTTCTATGGGCGGGAGTTGGTCGAGGGTGGTGGACATTGGGACGGATCTGTTGCGGGTGTGCAGGATGAGATAGGCGAGGAGTTGGAAGCGCGGGTTTGAGAGAGGAATGTATCGTACGGTCTCTCGCATTAGAGTACACTTTGTCGGTAGTGGGGGGGAAGTTGATGGATATCATATGTGGCTGAAGTAGCTGCATGTGGCTGAAAGAGGCGTTGCGTTTCTGCTTAGTGCTGTTGAGGATTCCAATATCTCCTGTTTGCTTCAATTGAAGAGTACATCTATACTTTCTCAGTGCTCGACCAAGACGATATCACAGAATGCTGTAGCCATTATATACAGTATACAACCCCACACCCGCCAAACTCAACACACCAGCCAGAATATCCATCTCAATCACCGCCCAAATCCACAGTGTCCCCAACGGCGGCATCCTCTTCATCACAAAGTAGTACCCATACTTATTGACGCTCTTGACAATATAGCATCCCGCTGCAATACTCATCCCCAACAGAAACAACCTAACCGTAACCCAATTCCGTCGTGGGTGGAAGAAGTAATGGATCGCAAAGATAGCTATCATCCCCTGTCAGTACACATGACCTCGACAACAGTATGAGGACAATTATATAGCATACCAGGGAACGCCTTTGTACACCGGCTCAATATCAAGTTCCATTCCGTCTCCTGCCGGTATTGTATATGCACCAACACGTCCAGCCAAAACAACAGTATCGTCAACGGCACGGCAAAGAAGAGAGTATTCATTCCAGGTCCAAAGAGCTCGACTTCCTCCTCCTCTCCTGTACGGGTGACGCCAATGGGGTTTCCGGCGGCATCGCGTGGTCGTCTTTCGTCGATGATGTCGAGGAGTGTTCTGCCTGTGGGCTTGGAATTGTAGTCGGGGGTGCGAAGAGGGATTTCGGTGACGCGGACACCTTCGTCTGTGGTGAAAGGTTTTGTGGGTTTTGGGTCGGAGGCGGAGGGCGTGATTTGCTTGCGGTTTCGTGCCATTTTGGTGTGTGAGTTGGTAGGTTGGTGGTTAAGAAGCTGTTGCTGGATGGAGGGTGAAGGTGAGTTGGGGACTGGGAGTGACGGATGTTGCCGTGATCCCTGTCGCTATCACTGGAAAGAGATACATTCATGTTCACAGGCGCCATTTTTGATTCGCAAACGCTGAAGATCAGAAAACACTCCGATCAAGTTATACCCATGAAGATTATTAAATATGAAAAGCAAACATTTATGTGCAAAGCAGATAACCACCCATAATAAAGAACCGCGACTTGAACGCCTAAAATAACAAAGAAAACACCAAAATCCATACATTTCCATACTAGCTACTCAGTTTCATCGCCGTCATCAGCCTCCGCATTTACATCATCACTGACAACAACAGCACCTCCACTGCTGCTTCCTTCCTCTGGAGTGACCTCTTTCTTCGTCGCCTGTCCGGGCTCCTTCCATTCTTCAAACTCCTCCTCCAAATGCTCACTCAACTGCTTGTACCTATTCCCATAGTTCATTCCACACCGCCAACAAATCAGATCACTTTTTATAAACTCCATTCCCGGACCCCTCCTCTCATCCTCCTCTGGCAACGGAAGATCCTCCAAATCCACAAAAAATGGTGTATTAAAAGAATCTAACCAACCATTAACCTTCTACCTTCCTCTTAACCTTCTATAAGGGATAAATACGTACTATAATGTTTCCCCGTCTTCAACCTTTCACTGTGATTGTCTCTCGAAAGCACATGCACATGCAAATGATTCATACTCGGATTCGAATGCACCCCGACCTTCACCTCCTTCTCCCAATCCCTTCCATTCTGTTCCCCAAAAAGTCTTTTCAACTCTGCACCCACTAGTTTTCGCAGCTTCCCAGCTTCTTCTTTTGTAACCCGGAGGAACTCAGGGTCGGAAAATGCTTCGATAGGGTGAAGGTGGGTTTTTGTGGTATCCCGAGGAAGGAGAAGACAGTGGACTGTGGACTTTGGGTAGAGATCCCGGATGTAGACGAAGTCTGGAGTGTGGTGGATTACAGCGGTGGGGGGGAAGTTGCCGGGGTGCGAGATGTAGGGACCGAGACCATCGCGAGGGTCTTTGTACCGGGGCTGGGATTTGGGTTTTTTGGCGGGGTTTGGGAGGTGGACATTATTGCAGAGACTTGTGTGTGTGAGCAGCAGAAGGAGGAGGAGGGAGGGGCTTTTTGTACATGCGTTGCGGCGTTTTCTTGATGGTGGAGGCTCTGGCATTGTGGTGGAGGTGGCGGATGGAGACATTGTTGCGGTCCGTGCTAGCTTCTTTGATGGGGTGAATATGTGATAGGCGCAATTTGGGACGGTGATCGTTTGTCTGGTGGTGATAGAAAGAAACTGCCGGTGAATCACTATGCAGAGTGTAGTGTAGTGCTTGGATCGCGAACTGGTGATGATGTCGACACTGAACGAGATGATCTCATTCGCTAAACCTTAGCTGCATGTGAACCAGGTTCTCGGGCCCCTTGCTTCTCGCGCTAAGAAAGGAACGCCAAGGGTGAGTGATAATCTATGTTTTATTGATTGAAACATTCCCAAGCGCAGAGAAAACCATCACAATTGATAGCAGATAAGAGTTTTCTCATTCGTAGGTAGCTCGCTGTTAACGCGAGAGCGCTTGGTTTAAACAACAATAACAACAAACAAACAAAACAAACGGGGACATGAGAATATAATAAGCAGCTGCAGTACAGTTCTAAAGCTGTCTGCTTATTTCTTCTTTTTGATAGCGTGTATCTCGTTATCAGAAATGATATCTGAGATATATTGTGCAGCGTTCTTGGAGGAATTGGGAGGAAAACTTTGGGACGAACACGTTCACATGGGCCTTGCATAAAACACCTGTTCGGCATCAGCATACCCGGGGCGCACTCTCTCGAAAATGTCCGCTGTGGAAATGCACACAGTCTGTTTCTTTAAGTCAATACGGTCCGAATGTCAATACGGACGTGGAATCTTCATGATCAAAGTCACTCTTATCATTATAATCTGAGACAAACGTCAAACGCCCTGCAAAAAAATCTTGGGCTCCCAGCGGCCGCCGCTCCAGCCCGATACTCGAGGCATCTCGCAGGATCTGCTAAAAAGATTAGGGATTTTATTTTAAAGTTTCCGCAAGGCAGAAGGCCTTTACTCTAGATCTTAGCGGTATGCATAACTAACCCACTCCGGTCAGAGTCCAACGTTAACGTGCACAATTGACTGGAGATTTTCTTCAGTAAGTTTTTGCACTTTTTTTTCATTGCGAAGACAATACTGAGGCATCTATTCCAAGATAAAACCCTAGGAAATAAAGTTTTATCTAAAGTTTTTTTTACCAGTAGTACTTTATTTTTCGGGCTTTGTTTAAACACCGATAGACACTTTGGCTATGGTCAAAAGTTTATCCGTCGATATCCGCCTGTAGTTAAGCCGAATCAGCCGCCGACCCGAAGTGCAAGTGAGCTGACTTTCAGCTTTAAGGTTAACGTTAACCCCCCTCTGCGTTGTCTGAAAACCTGGCAGAAAACGACCACGCAACATGCTTTCGTGGACCCCCCACGATGGACCTGCATTACAGTAATATCGGCACTATTACTTGGGGGTACCCGGGTGGCGCTCTACTGCAAGATATCCAAAGCGTTCTTTCTAAACCCCCACGAACTTTCTGGTGATTGAAGATTTCAATGTTTTAGCTCTCCACGATGGAACCTGCGTTAGAGCATAGTAGGGATATCGTCACTATTATTGGAGAGGGGGGAGGGCTAACGCGCTCTACTGCAAGATGGAGCTCTGTTCTTTGTCATAACCCCCACGATCTCCGGTAGTTAAGGTATCACATCAAGATTAAAGCTTCAATGTTGAAGTTTCGTTTGTGATGGGTTCAGTGCCGGTTTGAGGGGCCATGCTTGGGTGAGTATGATTACTGCATACCTGGGAACCGGGCATTCGAGTCTATTAGGATTTGAATGGCTGTAGATGTTTGACAGGCATTACAGAGGCATAAATTGTAACTCCACTTCAGATCTCTCGTCCAGTAAAACACACAAACCAACCTTTGTTCCCCGGTTGTCTTAAGGCCGCGTGTCATGTACAACATTCCTCCACCCTCCACCACCAAAACTCTGTTTGAATATAGTGTGGGGTTGATATTACATATCTAGCCAAGCTGAATTGGATCTGCCGAAGACAACAAGAAGGCAGAAATGCACGGCATCGAATGGATAGTTCTAGAGCCACGCCTTCTGTACTTCTAGTGTGGTGGAGGCCCTGAAAGATATGATGCGTCAACAACAACAGTGTGTATGCGCGGGTGAAACAGAACTTCCCTCGGACTGACATGGACCGAAAGTTTGCCGAACAGCACACAGGGTGTGGATGGGGGAATCCAGGTCACCGGGTCCTATAGCCCTGACACTGGATGTTTGTCAGTTTTTTGTGGCCAGAGACTTCAGCGAGCTCGAGCTGGTGGTCCTCTGCAGCTGGAGAATTGAGACCATACGTGCTGTTCCACCAGCAGATCCATGGTCAACAGTAAGGATTTCTTCAGATGAAAATATCACAATAAACGATATGGTCTCTAGATTCTCATTCCATAGCGTTTGAACTCCATACAGAAGGCTGTAGGATTCAAAAAAATAAGGATTCTCACAACCTTATCGACAGCAGTGTTCTGAACATATCATATCAAAAGTTCCCACCTGTACACATCGGCACATATCCCATTCTTATCCGTTGATATGGTGCGAAGCGCTCCTTCAGGTGTAATTAATGATGGTGGGCACTCGAATAATTGTAGAAGTGATTGTGGCGAGATTAAGACACAGACGTACGTGGGAGGCTTCGGTTCATTATTTTTGGCTGTCATTCCGAGTGAATATCACCAGGTCACTATTATTTGGAGGTGAGTGGAGTCGAAGGTAGTCCTGATCATCTGAGTGAGCACAATATTTTGTTCCATTTTGTCTGTCTATTAGCAAAGTGTATTATCACTGCCGGCTTTATCTGAAAGGAAATAATGCCATTTTGGAGCGTCCGTCTGTGTCTTGATGCTCATTACAGTATCGCGGAGGTAGTTTATCACTACATAGAAAGGACAATACGACAGCAGGACCCGTTAACCGTGGCGGCGGGGTAGATGTGCGGCTGTCCGATGACGCTCCAAGAACCAAGAGTACGATTATGAAAAGATCTTAAGAGGGATAATAAGGCGATAGATGGAATCCATTGGCAGTAGAGATGGTGGAGACCCATCCACTGGCGCCTTCGGGATAATGTACGTGAACGAGTCCCATCCACTGGCGCCTTAGGGATAAGGTACGTGAACTAGACCTATCTCCCCGTCCAGAATATGCTAGCGCATCAAACTCCTGGCTCTTCCCTTCCTCACTGAAAAGCGGACTTGACATCTTCATCATCGGGTGAGAATCTATGCGAATCACCGAAAAGCCCCCCCAGCTATTGTTAACGCCGTTCATGCACCCACCGCTCCTACCATTTCCGAAGAAAAATGCACCATAACCACTGACAAAAGCCAGAAAGGAAAGGGGTAATAGTAATAAAAAAAACAGATAAAACCAAAAACAGCCAGACACCCCCCCGCCTCCGCGCGCCGCTATAAATACAAAACCACAAGTCCGCTTCGCAAGTCCATTCACTCTAATCTCCCCAGGTACTCCACTCTGCATCTCCGTTCGCACCGGAAGCCTTCGACTTTCTTACTCCTCGTAGAGGTTTCGAGGACGCTACTGATTCATCCTCTTCCTCTTCATCGTCGCTAATAGCGTCTATGTTTACATGCGCAGGCTTCGCCATTTTCCTCATTGGTAGTCCTTCCGCGTCTGTATAAGCACCGGGGGTCCTTCCGAGCACCTTATCCGCCTTCCCGCCCCTCTGGTTGCTCCCCGCATATTGAATCAGCCCCTTTGGATTCCCCCTACTCCACGCCTCTTCTTCTGCCGGATCATAGCCCCACCCCGCGGCACGCTCCCTCTCCCCCTGTTCTCGCAACCACTTATCGCGCTCCTCCTTCACCGCCACAGCAGCCTCCTGCCATTCCCGCGACGTCTCCCAGGTCCAGCCATCGCCGATACCGGAGAACATGGGAAAACACCACATATACATCTTATCACGGCCTCCAAACACCTGCGCAAAGTTGCGGGCGCGACCAAGGTTGAATGCATTGGGGAGTTTTTTAGAGGATTCTTCAAGGAGGTAGTTGCCGTAGCGGTTTACCTCGCGCTGGTGCGGAGAGGAGTGTTCATCAACGAGTCGGGCCCCCGGAGGAGGTACGCCACTACGGAGTGATGGGGCGGTGTACCGGATTTTTTCAAGGGATTCGATGGTAGTCATGTTGGAGCCCGTCAGCATCAGGTGCCATATCGTGAATCCACTCAGCACTAGCCCAATAATACCAGAGATGACGGCAAGGAGAACCCAGTTTACAGGCGTGAGGTCGTCCATGTTTCCGCCATTGCTGTTGGTAAAGATTTCGGAGTACACGAGTGTGCAAGAGGCGGCGAAACAGACGATACAGAAGACGGAGGTGTAAATTAGAAACAAGAGGAATGCTTTGTAGTTGCGCAGGCCCAGACAGTTTGCAAGCCAAGGACAGTGGTGATCCATTTTCAGAACACAGGTGCGACATGACGAGCAGTGATGTGTGCGGTCGGGCTTACGGAATTGACACTTTTTGCAAAAGCGCTCTTGACCGTCGGATTTGACCGTAACGGCGGAGGCGGCATTGGAGACTTCGGACGTGGGCAGATGCGAATAGCCGTGCTTCTGTAACGTTGTCAGGGTCTGCACAGTCGTGGGAAAACGAGAAACGAACGTTGTCCATCGGTACCCCAGGGCTTGTAAATACTGCAAAAGTGTAGCACCATATCGCCATTATGTATAGGAACAGTCCTATGCTTCCAGAGGCAAGGCCTGCTCTGGGTTCAGGAATTATAAGTATCTCAAAATATGTCGTCTCCCCCGAACAGACACCACGCACCTCTCCAACCTCCCACGGTCTGCCAACTGATGCTATAGATTTCGGTGTATGCAGCCCACGAAGTTATGCCGTAGACAAAGGCTAAAGGAAAATATCCAGCCACCAAACAAAATAGTTTGTCGAGTCTGCGGCAGGCAGAGCGGGAGCGCCGTCGACGTGGAACGGGAGATGGAATTCCCGAATCCATGTCCGCGGTCAACGGGATGGAATCGAATGTTTTCGCCAGAGTGACGGTTTGTAGGGAGACTGTATGTGAAGAAGCGATTTCGAGGTGAAGGAGAATATTACGTGTGGACTACTTCTCAGGGGGGCGATCTCTCCAGCGATGGTGGTGGTGGTGGTGGTTGTGGTGGGTAATAGTAATAGTGGTGGGGGATTTTTAAGTGGCATCGAGTTTCATGCATATGTATATGCAATTCCCCTTACCTCACTCCTCCTACGTGAGATGGAGTGAGGGAGAGATGTAATGTAGATGTACGCAATGGAAGGTGGGATAGAAGAGCGAGGGAGTGTGATACTACATTGAAACGGTTCTCTTGAAGAGAGAGCAGAGGCGGCTCTGGTTTTTGTCTCTGTCGGTCTTCTTTGATTCAGATTGCTATTTTGGCTCTGTCATCAGCACAGCCACACCGCCCATCTTGAAACGGGGTGCCAGCATCTGACGCGGCCTCCAGGGTTTTACCGGCAATGAACGACCTGCACACGAAGTATGTAATCCCGACTCCCGTATTGCGCAGTCAAAGGCGGCCAATCCTAAGAACTGCTGCTGTACTGTTGATCATCCTGAATCCTAAATATACACTGGCCAGGCTGTGAAAACTCATCATAACCATACAAAGTCTGAGGACCTACCCATTCAAACAAACAACCAGGTGCTCTGCCCTTCCAACTCACCACTACCAACACCACTGTTGCTCACCTTCGAATCATCGGATCACCATCAGCTGTGCTGTGCTGTGCCACAGATCTCTCTGACCTCGTCTTGGTGTCTAGACACCAGATTCTTACATATTCCACCCTTCATTTCGCGACATCACCGCCTGGACTCCTCCTCGTATCAATACTGCTTGTTGCTGACGGTCTCTAATATCTCTACACCCTAACCTCAACAATCCCCCCACTTCCCCCACATCCAACCAACATGGCTGCAGCCGACTACTACAACACCGGCCATGCAGCCGATCCGCCTATCTCCCCGATATCTCATTCACCAGCACCGCAAGGCGATGCCAATAAGCTACTACCACAGCCGCAGCAAAGCTCCTTCCCTCCTACGCACGTCGGCGGTTACAATGGCGATCTTTCGTATGCTCCCAATCACTACTCACAGCACTCTATCGATACCGAATACCATTCACATTCTTTCAGCAGCCTTCCGGATGATAGCTCTACAAAATACGGCAAAACCGATCCGTTCTCCGACAATATACCCCTTCACGAAACCGGGCACAAGCCTCACGGCCAACAACTATCGGTTGCCGAAGCAGGAGGCGCACATCTTCCCCCGGGTGGAATGCGGAAACACGACTTGCCGCGGCAGCGCCCGCGACCATGGTTTGTCTACATCATAACGATCATCCAAGTTGCGGTATTCTGTGGGATGTTGGCGCGCAATGCCCAGCTACAGGGAACACCGATTGGAATTAAACCCCAGTTTAATCCTATGATCGGTCCTTCAACTGATGTCATGATTAATATGGGCGCTCGCTTTGTCCCGTGTATGCGTGTTGTGGAGAGTTTCAAAAACACGGATCCTACCCAAGTATACCCGTGTCCCAACAGGACAACCCTCTTCCTTGAATGCTCGCTTGCCGAATGGTGTGGGTTTAACGGGAAAAACATTCCATCGGATCTGCCAGGTGGTACGGGTCCAAAGGGAAGTACCCCTAATCAATGGTACCGCTTCATCATCCCGATGTTTTTCCACGCGGGAGTGGTTCATCTTGCCTTCAACATGTTTATCCAGGTGTGGATGGGTGGGGAAATAGAGAGATCAATTGGGCCTATCCGATTCATGATTGTATATTTCTGCGCTGGTATTTTTGGATTCGTGCTCGGAGGAAATTTAGGCTCACATGGTCAGCCCTCTGTGTAAGTTGCCTTACCCTGATACATCAAGAGTTCAGGCTCCTAACGATCCAATAGCGGAGCATCAGGTTCCCTCTTTGGAATTTTCGCACTTTACCTTCTTGAGATCCTTTACACCTGGCAAGAGCGCGCGACCCCCGGAAAAGACCTCATCTTCCTCCTTCTGGATATCGCTATCTCCTTCATCCTTGGCCTTCTTCCCGCCATCGACAACTTTGCACACATTGGTGGCTTCCTTGCTGGAATTGCAATCGGTCTTACAGTGATGCGATCCCCGAATCAACTCCGTAGAAAGATTGGTACGTTAGAAACAGACCTATCGTACACTCGCGCCTCTCCGACAAACCCTTACAATACCTCAACCGGCGAAAACAACCTTGTTGGCTTCTCGGGCTTCGTCAAGCAGCCGCTGGCATTCTTTAAGGGTCGCAAGCCGCTCTGGTGGGGCTGGTGGCTCGTTAGAGCGGGAATGTTGGCAGTCATTGTAATTGTTTTCTCGGTACTGCTAAACAACTTTTATAGCCCGACCATGAAGACGTGCTCATGGTGCAAGTATTTGAGCTGTCTTCCCATCAACGGCTGGTGCGATATGTACAATGGGTTAAATGTAAGGAACGTAACGGTGAATAATCCGTCGAGGCTGTTGGCGCGAGGAGTGGTGGGGTTGGACGAGTTTTGGTGAGGAGGGGTGTTATCGTACATTTCTGGCAGCAATAACATAGGAAAGTGCGCCACCAGCGTCTGAGATTAGAGGAAGGGTGTTTTTCCATGAACATACATACTTCCTACTTATACCTATTTCCTATTTGCATTCTCGCGGGTTTTATTCTATCTGCTTTGTGTTAGAGTGTAATTTCATGATATGACTGTATCCTTTTTGTTTCCTTTTTACTACTTTTTTTCTTTGCTTAAGGCGTACTTGTGGGAAGGGATTTTTTGTTCTTCTAATTTAGATGAACTTCCGGAAGATTTCTTGCATTTTTCACGTACCGAGTGATGTTGCGTGCATGAGTGTATTCGAAACATGTACGATCCCTTGTCATCACCGTGCAGTCCTTTACGATATTGAGAACGATCAGAACTATCAACGAGGTATCCGACCAGTGTACTGACTGCCTCTCTGCAGTCTGTATGGAAGTACACCGCCTTACTATCAGAATCAAGTTTACTTCTACTCAACTCCGCGCCCTTTCCCCGAAAACGTCGTAAACGCCGTTCCTCCAAGATGGCAAGGATGCGGAGGAATATATAAACCGTTCGCCATCTCTTTCTTCTCTTAAACTTGGGCTTTTACACTACGGTATACAAACGCTAGACCACCCTGCAGTGCTCAATCTTTTGCCCCATCGAGTGCGAGATCCAGCTAGATTTTGTACAAGATAGTAATAACCATTACATATAAGCTTAGATTAGCTTAATCGGTGCTACAAACATCAAGTGCTGTAAATATCAGGTTCGAAACCTCATGGGCTCAAAACCTCATAACACTACAAACGCTACTCGATTAGACCGCGGGTTATAAACTTGCGATGCGGTGCTTACCCTTTTGCCCTATTTTGTCTTTCGACATCCAGTTAGGCTTTGTACAAGATGGTGGAAATCAATCTACATGTATACAAGAGCTGACGGCTTAACCTATACCGGTGTAATATACACCAGGTGCAGTAACATCGGGGTTCGAAACCTCATGGCGCTCTATAAATGCCAGATTGTCCATCAAGTGATATAAATATCAGGTTCAAAACCTCCTGGTCATGACGCTTTAAACGTCGAGCGGCTCAAAACCTTATATGCATGGCGCTAGACAGCGGTTGCTAAACCTGCGGTGTTCACCCTCTTGCTGTGCTTTTGCCCTTCGAGATCTTGTTGGCTCGGAAGTTTTGTACAAGATTATAGAGGGTGTTGTATAACGAAAGCCATGTTTCGCTTTCTACATTTCTCAATTCGGGGATATTCCCCACCGAGTAGCCGTGACGCCTTTTAAGATTATCTTTCGAGTGGGATGTTGTATGTATCTGTTTGAATATGTAAGTTATCTATCTGTGATCGCGAAGGAGTCTACCTTGATCTGTTCGAAACCCCCCTGAAAGTCCCGGCTCATTTTGACATTGGCTCAAGAGTTTGTGAAAACAAGCAAATAATTGACTTGAAGTGGTTATGGTTACTTATACTGGAGGATGAAGCAGGGAGGGATGTCGTACAGAGGACAATTGTTGGAAGGCTAGCACACCCACTTCTAAAACTAAAATTTGGGAAGAGGAAATAGCTCAAAATGCACTGCATATTTGCCAGAAGTCTTTTCTAGGAGACGTACCTGTAAGGGTCGGGAGTGTATGTACACTTGCGAATAGCTCAACACATTTTGCACCAAACGTGCATGGCATCCTAAGAAGATCTAGTATGATTCTCCCGATATTGGCCTACATTCAGTTCGTCGGCGGAGCCCGCGGATTGCTGTTCCCGTCCCGGCAGGATCTGGATTCGGGGCTGAGGTTGAAGCAAATAATGTTTCCGCATGAGACAGGATGAACCGACTCGCGAGGAAGTTGATATCCAACAAGGCGCGCAACCATACCCCTCTATTGCTTCTTTATCTTGTTCTCCCCTCCTCCCCCTCTATTACGATTTTCTGATGGGATAGATATGAGGATGAAGACCAGTGTAACAAGGTACAGACTATCTAGTACTTATCTACCCGTGAAATTTGAAACGTCATATGTATCACAAAACCCTCAAGAAAGGGTGTTATAGACGATGAGGTTGGTTCCAAAACGTATGGAGGCGAGAAAACATTGCTTCTGAGAGGATAACGACCGGGGTATTGGTACTGGAATACGAGCCATTCTCTCGGGCGGATTCTTCAAGATGACACCGACTCTTCGTCCTAGAAGTGCGTGTATATATACTTACATCATGAGCTTGCTTGCGCCAGAATGAAGTCTCTACTAGCCACAGTTTCAGGGAGATAGTACTATAGAGAGGTTGGGGTAGAGCCATTGCAAAGCCACGTAATATGATATCGTCTCACGGCGGCGCGGTGAACTTGCACACAACCAGGCGCAATGTGCTTCTAACAAACAGATCCTTACAAGGCGTCGTACATCAAAAACAGGGGATCGTTTACGGCGATTGTGTGGGGCCGTCGTCGTAAGTTAGTTCCCAACTGTGTGTTTCGGCAATGCCATATGCCATAATTTGAGGCGAAGCCACCACCACCCTATAGGGATGCCAGGATGAGCACAATGGATAGTTGAGCTGACCACCACCAACAGCTACCCCTCATCTCATCTCAACGCCCATAAGTTCTCCCCTTCTACTCCTCTTCTCTCCCCCCATCTTCATCACACAAGCTTTTTCCTACACACAACAACACATCAAAAAAGTCATGGCATCAAACGAATTCTACGGCGGTGCTCCTCCCCACCAGCAGCAACCCCCATATCCCCAGCAACAACCCCCATATCCCCAGCAACAATCCCCATACCCCACTGGAACCCCCAGTCACGATCCCTACCAGCAGCCCCAGCAACCCCAAGGCGGTTACTATAACCCAAACCCGCAGCAGCCACAACAATACCCCCACACCCCAGACCCATCTGCCTACTCTGCTCCAGGCTCCGCATACGGCTCCCCGCCGCCGCCACAGGGTCAATACCAGCAATACCCTCCCCCGCAGGGACAGTACCCGCCTGCCCACCCAGAGCCGGGTGTGCAAGATGGTAACCGTGGTTACTATGACCAGCATCAGCAACAACAGTATCCGCCGCAACACGGACACCATCCCCACGGCGATCAGCAACACCCACCGCAGGGACAGTATCCGCCGGGCACACATCCGGAAGGAGGGGAGGTAGGTCCGAATGGGGAGCGAGGACTGGGGCACACGGTGATGGGAGGTGCTGCTGGTGCTTTTGTGGGCAGCAAGCTTGGGCTAGGAAAGCTTGGGGGTGCCGCGGCTGTGAGTATTCTTTGTTTCATCAGAAGAGGTGATGTGTGGTGTGCTAATGGCTGGTTAGGGTGCGGTTTTGGCAAATGTGTTGGGGGGTCACAAGAAAGAGAAGAAACATCATTAGTCGATCGATATTGGCCGGAGAAGGAGGAGAAGTTAGGGTTAGGGTTTAACAGCTGGTCTTTTATGTTTCGTTTATGAGTTTCCAAATTTAATTCCAATTCCATTACCATGGGGGGAGTTGCTCTCGTTCTCAGATTTTCTTATTGCGAAATTACGTTGTTGCATCCTGCCAACCGTCTATTCCAATTCATAAAGGTCATGAAGCGAATGTCGACAAAAGACCCAGAAGAAAGCCATCCTAGTACACCTAAAAAGACCAACAAAGAAAAAGACAATCTGAGATGCAATAGAACGTACAAAAACCAAACTTTTACACTAGCCAATTCCCAGTATCATTCACTCATCATCATCCTTCATAGTCATATCATCAAACTCGTCGAGAAGCTCATCCATAGAAATTGCGGGAAGGCCATCTTGATCTTCATCTTCCTCCATTTCACTTTGCTGCTCCTCCGTATCCATCTCCATCTCCACACCCTCCATCTTCTGCGTCTTAAGGGGATTCTTCCGGGTATTCTTGTACAGTTGAAGAGTCTGCCGCAGCTCCGTGTCCTCCTCAATTTCGCGCAAGAACAGTTCATAATCTCGCTCTGCACGTTCTTGGTCTTGTTTCCGGGGAAGCGTTTCGCTTTCCTCGCGGGCGATGTGTTGGAGCTTCCAGTGGCGGTTCTTGTTCTTCTTGCCGCGGGGATAGTGCTTCTTGATGAGTATAACAGGGGGAATCTTATTCTCTGAGAGTGCCTCGAAATGGTCGTTATTAAAGTTGGAACCCATGAGATGATATCCCATTGCATCGTCCCCAGGGTGAAGAATTCCTCCCAGGTGCGAGCGGGTCGTGAATTGGTGATTGTCGGAGGTCCGCATTACCTCAACATCCGCAAGGACATATTTCCCTCGGGTGGGACCAATGGGCTCGACATTAAGGATGAAGTATTCGGTCAGTTCGGAGACGTTTGCAAGGGATGCGAATGGTCCCCGCCAAAACACCTGGTTCGAAATCTCTGCGACTTGGAGAGTATTGGGATCCATCAAATGTATAGCGTTTCCAATCTTAGTACATAGCAACAGCTGGGGATGTTTCCCAATTGCTTCGCAAGTTTCGATGGCACACACACGAGGTCGTCTTTACAGATGGGAACAATCTCGATCGAGTATGTGAATTTATAGGACTTGGTAGAGGTATGGATATCTTGTGAAATGAGCTCCGAGGATTTCTGCGATCGGACGGGTGCGACGGCGGAAAGGAAGTCGACCATTTTAACGGCATGATTGCGCTGTGCATAGAAAAAATCGAGGCCATCTTTGGTCTCGCGAATGCTGATAGTGTCTTTGTGCGCATTGTGCTTAAGAATTAACTGTTCCAGGTAAAGGAATGTCCGCTTGTGTGGGACCTTCTGTCGTACTTGTACGCAGGCTCGCCAGGTATTTGGAGTGTATGATTTGGCGCAGTCCGGGCACTGTGTGTAGACAACGACAAACTCGACCTCGAAGGTCTGGACAAGGAAGGTACTTTGGTACGCCTACGTGCGCCAGTTAGAACCGCAGGCACACTTCCGCCGCTTCGCAGGAAAACATACATCTTGCACTTTGATCTTCAACTTTATCCGCTTTGAATGTGGTTCCGTCCAGATGAAGCTGGCATCCACCAACCGGACCTTCGACAAGCCGCGCAGTCTTCGTAAGCACAGCGCCATCAACTCTTTACTTTCCAGTGTGCAGGACACCCAATGCTGTGGGGGTTGTAGCCACCGCTGACAACCACTACAGTAGTGTACCGATGCTTCACGCTGGATTCCCTCCGAGATATCGACGTTCAGACGAATACAGTCTTCACACATGGCCATGCCGGTGTTTCCGGACATGGGGGCACCACATGTTGCGCAAAGGATGCTATAGATAGCCGGCCATGTCAGTACACAGTTGGCCTGTAATAATCTGGGATGAGCTACTGACTTGGCCTGCAGCGCCTGTTCGGCAGTGTAGGGTGTATATGCGACTGAAGAATCGATATCCATGGTGGCCTAGATCAAAGAGTATAAAGGTTATAGGTTGTGGACTGTGGGGGATTGGAGGTGGAGGGGCACATTGATAAAGGTAACTTTTTTGCCCCGCCCAATTCAGATTACTAGTTAACCCTAAGCCCTACTGGGTATAGTGCTTCATATCCTTGAGCCTGCACTCATAACCTCGTCATTTCCACTCCACGTTGCCCCGCCTCACCCAGTTCACACTTGCAGCCAAACCATGAGAAAGCAAACTCTGTTGTTGTGCTTCATTCACGGCTTCAAGGTACTCCTCCTATACGAATAATAACCTTAGGATACCAAAACCAGTGAAGTAGCTAATTGATTCAGGGCGACGATGGCACTTTTTCAGGATTCCCCGAAGTAAGCTTCAGCCTTTTCTTTCCACAGTGCTCGAACATCTGGCCAGTACAACTCACCAACCATGAACCTAGCATCTCCGAGTCCTTATCCAGAACGCACGCCCGCACCTCAATGTTGCTACGGCCATCTACCCTCAATATGAAACCCGGGGAGAGCTAGGTGCGGCTGTAATTCGCTTCCGAGACTGGCTCCAAAACACAATAATCGACATTGAAGTTGCTGCCAACACTCCTCACCCCACTGTTGACCCTTCTGTCCACACAATCTTGGTTGGGCATTCTATGGGAGGAATTGTGGCTGCGGATGCCCTCATCTCGATCTTTGATGATGTCCCAGTGATCGGAAAAGAATCAAAGCTACTATTTCCCCACATTACAGGTATCCTTGCCTTCGATACGCCATACCTCGGCCTCGCTACATCGGTGTTCGCACACAGCGCACAGGAGAAATGGAAAACCGCGTCGTCGGCATACGGCACCTTGTCGTCGATCGCCTCGGGGCTGTTTGCATCTCAAGCCGCTGTCGAAGGCACAGCAGCAAAAGCCAAAGAGCAGGAGGAAAGAGAGCGAAACGAAAAAGCGAAGAATGAGCTTTCCGAGCAATCGCTGTGGGGTGGTTGGGGGAAGGTCGCCGCGTATGGAGGAGCTGCGGCAGCTCTAGCCGGTGGTGCCGCAGCGGCGTACTTGAAGCGCGACGACATCAGTGCTGGTTATGACTGGGTTTCGTCGCATCTGGAGTTTGTAGGTGCATTGATGAAGGGGGAGGAGTTGAAGAACCGAGTTGGGCGTGCATCAACCACCGACGGAGTAGGGTTTGCGAACTTGTTTACGAGTCTTGGTGGGGATCGCATGGGAACGTCTATGCTCTTCGAAGGCAAAGAGCGTACCTTCTGCGCCCTACCTGAAGACGATTCTCCTCTGCGCCGCAGGTTTTTCAGATGCGTGAACGTTAAAGCTAATGACGAAGTCGGGGCTCACTGTTCCATGTTTGAGCCCAAGACTAATCCGGCATACTACGAGCTTGCTGATAGAGCGAGAGGTCTCGTGTGTTTGTGGGTCAAGGAGGATTCATATATGCCAATAGAGGAGGAAGAAGAGGATATGTATGGTGATTTCCGGATGGTACCGCGATCTAGTACGCTTTATGAGAGGGAGTCGAAACCATCAAAGTCGAGTTCTCGCCGGTCAAGCCACGATCAAAGCCTTCCGTCAGACTCCCGTCGGTCTAGCCGCGATCAAGGAAAGCTACCTAGCTCGCGCCGGTCAAGTCACGACGTTGGGTCGCGTTCGAGTCCCCGACCTGATTTGGAACGTACTGGTTCAAATAGATCCCCTGTGTCCAGCAGGTCAGGTCACGACAAGGAGAAAAAGGAGAAGGAGAAGAAAGAGCGCTCGGGGAGTATCTACGATGAAAGGGAGGAACGCCCTAGATCAGAGCGAACAGGAAGTATCTATGGAAAGGAGTTGGAGCGGTCGGGGTCTGGCCGTTCCAGTATTTCGAGTAAGGACAAGGAGAAGGGTGAGAAGGAGAAGAGCTCAAGACGGAAGTCTTCGTTGGTACAATACCAGATGGACTACGATGAGAACCCCTGGCGTTAGGGAGAAGTTTTTGAAGATTATTTGGGACACTCATTTAGCGTTGTTTTTATTGCATTGTTGAGGCGTTTGTAGCACGCATATCGGTCATATGCCCCTATTGTGATGTTGTTACAGCGAGAAGGACCGAATTTTTGAACCGATTGGGATATTAAAAGTGGCTCTCGCAGGTGATTCGTATAGGAAGACGCAGCGCTTTGGGTGAGTCGTCGAAATGCGTCATCGGACGGTTACCTCCGTGACCCTGAACCCCGCCCCCGCCAACTAGTAGTTAACCTATATAGAGTGAACACAGTATGATTAAAACAAAAACTAGTAGTTAACTAGAGATATACCACTAAATCGCCCTTCCAACAACCACCATGAATCCCGCCAGCCTCCCCGATATGCCGGTCCAAGTTCCTATCGACGACCCTAACGCCGATACAGAATGGAACGACATCCTCCGTAAGCACAAGATTATCCCAGAGAAGCCACCCTCACCCACTCCTATGATTGAAGAAGCCCTCTCGGAAGCCAGACGACTCGCACATGAAAACAGACTCGAGGGAAAGGATCTAGAGGAGCTTGATGAGCTTGAGGATGAGGAGGACGAGAAGTTTCTAGCTCTCTACCGGTTCGACTTCACTCTGTTATTTATAGCTAGTTAGAGCTGACAGAGGAAAAGACAGAAGCGGATGCAAGAGATGAACTCCCTAGCCTCGAAATCAATACACGGAAAAGTCTACCCCATCGCAAAACCAGACTACTCCCGCGAAATCACCGAAGCCTCTAAGGGATTTCCGGTGCTTCTACACCTCTCCTCCGGCTCCCATGGAAATGTCGAGTCTCGCCTCCTATCGGAACTATTCCGACAAGCTGCGCAAAAGTATCCAGAGGTGAAATTCTGCGAGATGATAGCGAGTATGTGCATCGAGAACTACCCCGAGAAGAATTGTCCTACGATATTGGTATACAAGGAGGGGGATTTGAGTAAGAACCTAATCAAGCTTGGAGAGATGAGGGGTACCGACACGAGATTGCCGGACTTTGAAAAATGGATGGTTGAGCAGGGCGTGATAGAAGGTGGGGACCTGCGGTTCAGAAACAGGGAGGATGAGGAGGAACGGAACAAGCGTGGGGGGATAAGGAGTGGTAATAACAAGGCAAAGGCGGAGGAAGATGATGATAGCGATTGGGATTAAACTTTCTGGGGTTACATATCCTTCAGGGGCGGACGCTTGATCTTGTCCAATGCGTCAGAAATATATTCCAGGAGGCCATGGCTAAGAGTCTGGCAATATGACCAAGTTATTCGGACAGATGCTTTGAAAGCAGTATTATGTCATTAAGAGACGCATTTATAAATGTGGAAGACATTTACAAGCCCGATCAGAAATATTATCGAGCCGAGTGCCGAGCAGTGAACCTAAGCCCAAACTTTTGGGTTCCATCAAATTCCAGCCTGGCTCCCACTATTACCCACCATACCCTCAGCCCTATCCCTTCGTGCATGTCACTGAGCCCCAATTCTTCACACTTCCCCTCACTCGAACTTTGTCATTGCGACACCCCCACGCCGGGTGGTAACAAATATCTTGTTGCCACAATCCGGATTTCCCTCTGGTGGTCTTCCTGACAGCCGATCCATGCGTAGGTATTGTTGTTGTTGTTTACTCATATTGTATTTACTCAAATTAGAGTATGATATCTGGAAAAATAAAAAGTATGTTGCCGAGCTCTCTGATGTTGTTGAGTTTGACAATGAAATGATTGAATTTGAGTTTCAAAAACTTTTGACAAGCAATTCATTCAATTGTATATATTGTCAAGTATCAATTGCAATTTTAATATATCTTTATGAATTTGATTCTAATATTGCAATTTTTGCCAAATTTTTATAAAGTATTCATCAATTTATTACTAATACCAAATATTTCTAATAACAAAACCATTCTTATCAATGTCTTATTGAAAATTCTATTAATACCAAATGTTTTGTTACTTGTTATAACATAATTGTCAACTATTGCTGATACTATTAATATTGAAAAACTATTTGTATGGCTTTCAAACTCTTTCTACCTTTTACTTATATAAAAGTAAATCTGTAAATATTTAAACAAAATCCAACATTAAAAGAAGAAAGAACTTTCAGACTTTCCTGTAAGGACGGGTACAGGCTGGTATGGCTCCGTATGCCAGAGTAACAGCAGATACGGTTGCACGCGAGAATAAGTGATGAAGTCATATCATTGTAAGGTAAGATGATTGCTGGAGTGCAATTGCACTCCCGCGATGTGACTATATCCCGGGCAGTTACCCAGCGCTGGCCGACTGCCATTATATCATCCCCCTCTCTAGCTGCAGACCCCCTGGGCTGCTATACCGTATATGAAAAGAGAAGGAAAGAAGATCCAGACTTGTACGCCCTCGTACGGCCTCATAAATACTGCAACAGATCGGTATCACTCGAGGGTGACCTTTCCGTGGATCCAGTGATCGGGGAAACTCCACCTTCAGTGGTCGGTGGTAACAACCAATGCCGACGCCATTTGTACCGGACCGAGATCCAATAAGAAGAGAAGAAAAGAGAAGAGAAGAGAAGAGAAGAGAAGAGAAGAGCAGGAAACCTCCAAATTCACCTGGAATCCTCCAAGCCCTGCTCTCTGAATCCAAGTCGGTGAATCCAAGTCCACATTCAAGTCAATAGTTTCGAATATCCAAGCAGAGCCAATTTCTCAGAAACCAAGCCATTGCTCTCGGTAGTGTCGGCTCGGTTGAGCTTATGTTGTTATTGGTGTCCGTCATCAATTGTTCGTATATAATTTCTCTCCAGGGTTGCCACCTCGGCCAATTACGCCTTTTATTTGCCTCAGAATAGTCTCTGCAGCAGTTAATTGACTTCAATGGGTATACTCATCTTGATTATAGCTGCTGAACCAGTTTGTGCTTCCATCGGCTCCAGATTGCCTTGTATATCGGTTATTCGGATTTTCTTTATCGTTAACTTTTGGTTGCCATTTGGCTTCAGATCCAATGGTGGCTGGTTGATTTCTGTCGACTTCCTCCAGCCCTCGGTTGCAGTCATCATACATCGATCGACATGCATTCTTATGTACACTTTCAAGTTGCGGTATCAAACTCCTTAGCGTGCTATAAAAGGTCTTACTCACAATGTTACTAAGTATGCTTCTGCTTCAGTTGCATCAAGGCATCCATTCTCCGGTTCTCATGCCTTCGACTTCCAAATTTGTTGATAACTCTAATCCGTAAGCATCCCATATGAAGGTCTTACTTGCCATGTAATTCCGGCGCTTTTGCACTTTTGGAAACTCTAGGAAGTTCGCATCGCTGCAGTTTCGTATATTCGATCAAAAGCCTAAGCTCACATCCCATCCTGACGCATCCAACTTGTAAGCATGTTGTATGAAGATCATACTTACCACATCAATGCCCTCCAGCACACTTGCATTCTCGCAACGTTTGGGTTCTCAGAAGTTCTGTATCACAGCTTCGCACGTGTAACCTGGAGTGTCTGCTTCTATCCTCCCAATTCCACGTAGGTGCACTTCCATTATACCATACATTCGGATGAGATTCAATTTCGATAGGGTGCAATTCGGACAAGTTGCACATTCTGTGCTGCTTAATGATCCATATCTCTGACCTCAAACATCCCTTTGCCACTGGCATATTTCGTCTGGTGGGCTTGGGCCTCCAGCAGGCTTCCTCGGAGAGTTTGGTACGTTTCTTCCAGGCTCACTGCCATAGTCCCATTGATTCCTGTGCTCAGTATTGACATCTCGATATTGACATCTGATATTGATGTCTCGATGGATAGCCTCTGTTAGCCTTGAAACCACTCTGAACTTCGTTCCATGATAACTCCAATTCTTATAATATCTCTGATCCGGTTGCCATCTTGACTGTATGTCATTCAGCTTTCGGTAGCCCCATCGGTAGATTTTGCTTCAACGATAAATCCTCGGCATCATAATCATTGACATCTGTGGTGTACATCACCGTAACGGTGCTTCATACCAGCACTTCCTGTGCCGTAATATTTTCCAGTAGTGGTCGTTTCTAAATATCCGGTATAGTTATCCCTCTCTTTCTGGTCGGAGATCCGTTATCGCCCATCCAATTCGGATGCTGATCGTTGTATTGATTCTCGTGTCGATCCTAATACCTCCCTTTGCCATTCTGGTTCGATAAGTAAATATCTGTAGATCATAGTCAGGATCTTGATTCCGATCATTCCATTGGTATGTTCTGATTTTTCAGATCGCGGAGGTTTAGTTTCGTGAATATCCTAGCCTAGCGCACACAGTCAAGCATCTCTGTGATAATGTTATACCTAGCAAGTTTGCAGCGGAGTCATGTACGATCACCCGCCATTTCCCTGATTACACGTCATCGGCTATCACTCGTTTTGGATACCAGAGCCAATCTTTTCGGATGGCTAGCAAACAAACATCCACACCATCGATAAGCATCGACGGCTAGTTAATGGCCACAGTCACTTCTGCTCCGAATTGCCGATGACAAACAAACAGCCTAATGGCATTGGCGAACAAGCTGACGCTCGCTGACGACGAACGAACAGCCGGCAAACAACTGAATGGCGCCAGTCAACAGTCGACGACTGCTGGAAGCGTAAGAATACGTGCCGACTCTGAACAGCGATGCTGCTCTCTATGGAAAGAGGCCCATTCATCTGGAGGTCATCAAATCGAAAGGATACCACTGGTCCGGAGGCACAAGCCGCCAAGCTTGATGTCATGAAGGATACCGATGGTCTGATTATAATCTACAGATGATAAAGACGATAGAGAATCGAGAGATGGAGGACCGTGGTAGTTGTGAAATGAGTGGGCATTGGTTTGAAGGTGGTTATTGTGCTGGAGCTCTAGAGAAAAGCACAGATAGAAGTATTTATTAGAAAGCGAAGACGAAGGTATAAAGACCTTGGGTTCTTCAAGGGTGGAAAGGCATCAACCTTCTCAACAAGGAAAACAAGCCTTAACAATATACGCATTGGAGAAAGCCTATTCTTTTCGTTTAGAATCTTTTAGTGATTTCCACATCCCAAGCTGACCTTCTAAACTACCTTCGAAGCAAGTCCCAAAATTGTGTATGAATACTACTTTGACTGGGTAAACCTCGGGCGAAGCTGCCGGTGTTACATTATATTGTTAGCAAAGAAACGGTTTCGAAGAAGATATTCTTTCTATCCACACCGATACATCATGCGACCTTGATGCCATACGACTCCAACTGTCACTGTCGAGTCAATTTCTTTGATTCAGCTGGAATCCCATCGCAGCTTGCAGAACCAGAACCTCTCAATTTCTTCGATAGCATCGACGCTCTCCTAAACAAAACAGAAGAACCTCTTGATGACTACTTTAGGGATGCACCTGATACGCCGTATCCGTAGAACCTCTACTAGACAGACGCAGTCAGGCAAAGAGGAGGTCTAAGTATTGACAATCTAGTCTTCGCTGATCATTGGACTAGATACAATGGCCTCCATGTAGATTGTGAAGATCAGGACGTGCGTTATTGCGAGCACAAATGTGGAGGAACCCACACAACAATCGGAAGAGTAGTAGCCGCTATAGCGACAATCATCACAGCCATTTACCATTGGAATGGGTGAATGAATTCAAACGAAATACCACCTCTATTTTGTTATCTATTTCCACGTTGCTGGTTCTTGATCACGTATGCCTCTCACCCAGACTATGAGCCATCGGTACAATTGCAGCAAGAATCCGGAGCCCGATTTCTCTTCTTTTACACCACCCCTGTTGAGCAATTTTACGTCGTCCAATAATGACCAGATCAGACACAGGCATGACGGACGTCTACACGGTGGTTAGAAAGGAAAATCTGTTGATCCTATCCAGCAGTAAGGACAAGCAGGTCACACAATACCTGCTCATCACAAGGAATGATATTCCGGACTGGGTTATTGAGCTTTTGGATGGAAGCAACGGGGAGCTCGGACGAATAGATGCGCTTATTCAGGAAGCAAGGGAGAAAAATTTCAAGATACAGATGGCCCTCCCAGAATTGACCAAAGCTTACAAAGGCCTTATTATCAGACAAAACGAGATATACGATCCCGTTTATCTGGGGGTGGAAAAGATGGAAAGGGCTCAATTTTAGAAAAATTCGGATATAGTCATTTAATTCCAAGTGTTTGCAGATAACATCCAAGCAGCCTGTGTTCTGATGAAAGCCCAATCCACCAAGGCCTACGAAGAGCTACAGTTAGCCTTCAGTGAGCAAATCCAACGTTCTGGAAAAGCCTGGGGAACCCTTTCAACTCTGCTCAATAATAGGGAATAAGCTCAAGAATGCCTTGCCCTCCAAATGCATACCCAATTCCAGGAGCTGGCGGATGTTCGGATAAAAGCCCAAGAAGATCGCAAACATATGTTCAGGCCATACGCCACATCTCATCAGGAAGCAAAAAGAATCCAGGAGGAACCACAGAGAAAGGCAGACAATGCAGAAACGGAAAGGAAGGTGGCAGAGCGCAAGATGAAGAAGGACTTTGAGCAGAAATTCAAAGAATTCACTAGAGCTTTGCAGACAAAGCTCTCAGATGAGAGAACGAAGAAATCAGTATGCTCACTGGCCCGGTCAGTATTGACCCCAAAGGCAGGGGATACCAAGCCTGTTGAGCAGGGATTCCACCTTTGATATACCATAAGTAATGGCGTTAGAATATGGATCAAAGAGGCTGTGACTCCAGAACTGAATGGTAATGGAGACAGCGCAGGAGGCGTTGGAGGAGACCCCCCAGGGGACTCTAAGTCTTCTTGCTCCAGCTCGAGTAGCTCCAGCTCTTCTAATAGTGGAGACGAGGTTCTCCCACCACTTCCACCACCAGCAGGCACCGACTATAGTGAACCATCTGCACTACCACCACAAGTACCACCTCATCCACCGAGAGCTTCAAATTCAGTCAAGAAGCAGAAGATTCATCTTCCCTACAAGTTTAAGGGAGATTCAACGGACAGGTCTGAATCCTACCGCCACTGGATAACAGGAGTGGATCGCTATCTCAGGTACTTCAAAGACGGGTATCATGATGACGACGATAAAATCATCTTCGTTGGAAGTATCCTTTGAGCAAAAGCGTTGGCCTGGTACAATAACTGAGAAAAACAGCATAGGAAGCATTGTCAGGTTGACACATGGTCAGCATTCACCAGCGCTATGGAGGAACAATTCATCGACCCAGAGGAAGAAACGGAATGCCTCAACAAAATGAGGAAATTGCAGTACAAAGAATATATCCGGGACTACATCGTAAAGATGGAGGACTTAAACTACCATGTCCGCTTATCAGGGATTGCAGGGCGGCAGGCTATATACAGCGGACTCAACAAAGAAATCAAGGATCGAATATCCAATTCGATGATTACACCAAACCACAACGCAGCATACGAATCACTGCTCAAACAAGTCGGCCACGCATATGAGAGACACCTGCAAGAAAAGCACCAACACAACAATTACAAACCCAAGGACAAAAAGAACAATAAGAGGAAGCATGATGATGTTGGCGATGATAAGAAGAATCAAGGAAAGAAGAACCTTGAGAAAGGTTCTGACTCCAAAAAACTTCGAATGGAGATGAAGGGTCCTAAGACAGTCAATACGGACAAAAGCGAAGCCCTGAAAGGGATTCTGGAATCCTTATTGGAAGTAAGAGACAAGTGCAACCAGTGCAAGCGCTGCAGTTTGTCGGAGCATCGATGGGTATTCTGCAAAAACACCATCAAAATCTCTTCCAGTATGAAGAAGAAGCAGGATAAGAAGCCTAAAAAGGAAACTTCGACGCCAGAAGTAACCACCTCTTCTTTGAAGGTCAAGCCCAGGAGTCTGGCCGACCAAATCATGAAACCGGCAGCAACCTCAAGCTCTTGAGTGCTTTACGAGGTTGACTGCGACAGTATGGAGATTGATGGATGCAATGCGTTTCTTTTGTCTTTCCTTTGTTCCATGGGATTGCGGTATTTCCTATGGGATTTTTATGAGGTACAGACACCTCCGGTTTTTGTGAGGTACAGACACCTCCGGTTTTTATGAGGTACAGACACCTCCGGTTTTGATTTTATTGGTACAGATATTCATATTTCATTTGGGTTTCCATTTGGGTCTTACCAATGCGGTCATTGTATTATAGTTTTGATATTCAATATACTTTTTTCTGCTGTTTAAGAAAGGGTGCCTGATGATGAGTTCAATACACGAAATACGTTGGTCATATAGCATCCAACTGTGACAAGTGACAAGCAATTACCATCAACTTGATTAAACACATTCGAACCTCATTCATCATCCACGACCCATTGTGGCCAGAGCGTGTCAAAGGCAGTTCACCATGCTTGTCAACCAAAAGATCGAAAACACAAGGCTGCGGCAGCTCACCTCAGCCTGTACCCAAGACGTCAACAATTACCACCTGAACCTAGACTGGTTCAAGACCACAATACGCATGTTTGCAAGCTTTCGAGTTGCGAAGAACGTTCCTGTAAGGGTTCTTTGGATACGGGGTGTGATACATCTATGATATGGAAGCAGTGGGTCATCACATGGGGTCCATTGGACTCAACAGAACCAAAGATAGTTGAAAACTTTAATGGCGAAAGAGTAGAAGGAGCTGATTGGCAGTACACCTTCCCAGTACTCTGCATATGAATCTCATTATACCAAAGAATCCTTCGAAATTCGTCAATAGAGGATGTGTCTGACACCATGTTACTTACTGGCGGATCGTCAAGCATGGAGCACTCAGTGGAGTTACCGAAGAAAATGATAAGCTCCAGTTTACATCAAAATACTGCCATCAACATTGCACAAAGGCAGCGGAATCTTGTTTTCAATCGAATATGACTATTGCATTTTGTAGTTTGGTACTGATCCTCGATGGATCGGGTTATTGGTTCAATGCATGTCAATGTGGCACACAAAATTGAGATCGATTGGGTAGAGCGAATTCCATGGCAATACAGAGACTTCGAAACATTATACAATAGTGAATCTGCCAATGCTCTTCTGCCTCATTATCCTACGATCATGCCGTTGCATGAAAGATGGAGGCAACCTCCCATGGTCCATCTACACTCTCTCAGAGAGAGAGCTTTGCCCTGAAGAATATCTGAAGGAAATGCTTGATTCTGGAAACATCCTCCTAGCAAGTCACCCGTGATGCACCCATACTCTTCATTCCAAAGCCACAGGAAGAGGCTTACGATTGTGCGTGGATGATTACAGAGGTCAATTGTGTGACGATTATGAACTGATATCCATTACCGCTTATGAACAAACTAGAGACAGGGTTGCTGGATCGAGATTTTCACCAAGATTGATTTGAAGGCAGGGTACAACCTCATTCGAATTGAACCTGGTGATGAATGGAAAACAGCATTTGTACAAGATATGGATATTATGAATACCTAATATGCCCTTCGGATTGGCGAATACGCCAGCTACATTCCAAGATATGATGCAAGATTCTGCGAGATCAATCGATCATGGAGTAGTAGTCTATATAGATGATATCCTCATCTATACAGATAACGAAGAAGAGCATGTGCGATTGACTGAGAAGTCCTTCGTCAATACAGGAAAACAACTTGCTATATCACCGATAAGTGCGAATGGCACCAAAAGCAAGTTGATTCCTTGAGTATCTCATATCGGGAAAGGTGTCAGTATGTCAGAGGACAAGATTAGATACTATTCTTAAATGGGAGATTCTGGAGTCTGTCAAGGATGTCCAGTCTTTCTCGGATTTCGACCAACTTCTATCGATGCTTCATCGAAGGAATTTCAAAGATATGCCATCCCTGAACGAGTTAACCAAGAAAACGAAGAAAAGTTCAATTGGAAAGCAAATTCCCAAATCAAATAGCCTTCGATACGCTAAAGATGTACTTTACTGAGGCTCCCATATTACGGCACTTCGAGCCTGTTTGGCCGTCATATTGAGACTGACGCAAGCAATTTTGCAATCGGCGCAGTACTCTCCCAAGTCATTGATGGACGATGCACCATATAGCCTTACCACTCTCGAAAGATGGATAAAGCGAATCATACGAATCCATGACAAAGAGATGCTCGCCATAGTATTGCGTTCAAAGAATGGAGACGTTATCTTGAAGGTGCAGCTCACCCAATCAGTGTCTTCACTGATCACAAGAATCTCGAATACTTTACGACTACAAAGATCTTGAATCGGAGACCAGCCGCTGGGCCAAGAATTGGCAGGATATGATTTCAATATTCTACGACCTGGTAGTGCAAATGGGAAACCGGATGCATTATCTAGGCGTTCGGAGTACGCCCTAAAAAGGGAGGTGGGCTGAAGAAAACAAAAACCAGCCTATCCACTGTGTTCTAAGATTGATCAGTTGGTAACTTTTGAAAGAGAAACAGTACAAGTAACGGCAATGAGGTTACGAGGCGAACAAATGCGATTTCTCTGCAAAGTTGAGAGTGATCCCAGTAGTCAAGTTCAACTCATGCTGTTGAGCAGTGGTCAGCGCCACAACAACGATGCTGCATGGCAAGAAGAGTACGTCCGAGCTATGGAAGAAACCAAGCCCAGAATCTCATTGAAGACGAAGCCCTTTATTTAAGGCAGGCTGTGGATTCCAGACATCTGCAGTTGAAGAACAGATATTGGAAGCGGAGCACAATTCGAAGGTGGCTGGACACATGGGGCAGGACAAAACAATCGAGCTGGTCAGACAAAACTTCTTTTGCCCAGAAATGGAGAAATTCATTGAAGACTATGTCTGTTCATGCCCTGAGTGCCAAAGGAATAAAGCAGCTTGTCATGCTCACTACCGACTCCTACAACCACTCGACTTAGCATACCGCCCATGGGATTCGATTTCCATGGACATTATCATCGAATTACGGTATCAGACTGATGCTCATCGGTATGGGTAATTGTTGACCAATTCACCAAAATGGCTCACTTCATTCCATTGAAAGATAGAGAGAAAATGCTACAGACCTGGTCAAAATCTTCTTGAAAGAAGTATGGAGATTTCATGGTCTACCATCCAACCTAGTGTCAGATTGGGACTGTAGGTTCACCTCCTCGTTTTGGTCCTCGTTGGTCGAAGCTCTTGACATTAGGTTAAAGATGTCTTCACCATTCCACCCTCAAACGGACGGACAAACAGAAAGAGTCAACCACATGTTGGAATGCTATCTGTGGTATTACTGCAATTACAAGCAGGATAACTGGTCTGAGATGTTACCGATGGCAGAGTATACCTACAACAACTCTCTCACCACCGCTACGGGAATGTCACCATTCTTTGCAAACTTTGGGTTCAACCCTCGAACAAATTGGCCCATCAAAGCAGAAGTGAAGAATCTGGCATCCAGAAACTACGTTTACTGGATCACCAGCATGCATACACTCTGCTGTAAAGGCTTAAAGCAGGCATGGGAGACAATGGGGAAGTACCATGACCGGCGTGCTAAGGAACCTCCGGAGTATTTGGTTGTCGATTTAGTTATGCTAAATAGGATGAACCTCAAAACTTTAAGACCATCTGCGATACAAGATGCAAAGCTTCATGGACCCTTCAAGGTCTCGAAGGTGCTCTCACCCACCGCTATGAAACTTGAGTTACCAAATCGATGGCGTATTCACAATGCATTCCATGTATCACTAATCGAATCTTATTGACTCGCCACCAACCCTATGAGACCTACACCCGAGTTCAATCACGAAGCAAATGAACTTGGTTACGATGTAGATGGCTAAGAGTATGAAACGGGTTATGATGTCAAAGAGATCATGGGCAGCCAGTACAGCAAGGAACGGAGACAAGTTTTATATCTGATCAAGAGAACAATGGATCAAGAGAAATATGGATTTGGTTTCAAGGGTATACGGGATCACGATTTTTTCCAAATTATCAAAAAAAGAAAAAGAAAGCAAAGTGTCTTGGATGGACGCAATCTGATTGATCGATTCTGCTTACTGCCATATGTTTCATCTGGACGTAAGGAAACTGATTGGTCGATTGTGCTTGCATGTCTCAGCGCAAGTGGTCGAAGCAAAATGGTCGGTGCGGATTCACTATGTCGAGGATTTCGAATAATTCACTTCAGCATGCTTGACCACGATTCGCCAAAGGCAACAAAAAGCAGATTAGTATGGAGTATGGTCATTCAGAGACGAACTCTCTAAGAGAGGTGGTAGTGTTACACCAAGCAAGTTTGCAGCGGGGTCATGCACGATCACCCGTGATTTCCCTGATTAGACATCATCAGCTATCACTCATCTGGAATTCCACTGCCAATCTTTCGGATGGCTAGCAAACGAACACCCACACCATTGATAAGCATCGACAGCTAGTTAATGGCCGCGGTCGCTTCTGTTCCGAATCTCCGATAACAAACAAACAGCTGAATGGCATCTGCCAAGAAGCTGACGCTTGCCGATGACAAACGAACAGCTGGCAAACACCTGAATGGCGACAGCCAAAAGCCGACAACTGCCACAGGCCTAAGACTACATGACGACTCTGAACAGCAAAGCTGCTCTCTATCGAAAGAGGACTATTTGTCTGGAGGTCATCAGATCGAAAGGATACCACTGGGCCGGAGGCACAAGCGTGTGAGCTTGATGTCATAAAGAATACCGATGGTCTGATTATAATCTAATGACGATAAAGACGATAGAGGATCGAGAGATGGAGGACTGCGGTAGTTGCGAAATGAGTGGGCATCGGTTCGAAGGTGATTATGGTGCTGGAGCTCTAGAGAAAAGTCTAGATAGATATATTTGTTAGAAAGCGAAGACGAAGGTATAAAGACCTTGGGTTTTTCACGGGTAGAAAGGCATCAACCTTCTGAACAAGGAGAACAAGCCTTAACAATATACGTATTGGAGAAAGCCTATTCTTTTTGTTCAGAATCTTTTAGTGATTTCCACATCCCGAGCTAATCTCCTAAACTATCTTTGAAGCAAGTCCCGAAATTGAGTACAGATACTACTTTGACCAGGTAAATCTGGGGTGAAGCTCCCGGTGTCACAGATTAACAGAAGGTGATACCGATTCTTCACTGATACTAAGTTGAGTGCGCAGTAATCGACACATAGTCTTAGGCCACTATCCATCTCTGACTATGCGTTTCAGGAATGTTCAAATTTGCACTCATACGGTCCACATTTTGTGGCTTCTCCTGTACCTCTGTAAGTTCTCTAAAGGCCTTCTTTACTGACCCCCATGTAGTTAAAGTCCCATTCAACAGAACTGCCGCCTCTCATCGCACTCTAGTAATCCATCTGGTGACATAATACCCATCGTAGGAGAATCCACTCATCGATCCGACCATATGACATGAGATCTTGAGTGATAATCCAGGACCCGGCTCTTGAGCACGCAATTTCATTCCGCACTATTTTGGGAATACCACGCTGCATCACCATACAAAATCATTGTAGAGCAATAGGCTCCTACAATTATAACCACCAGATAGAATGTTTCTTTATGCCAGGATAACAATTGCAGTCTCCAGCCCATTTGTGTGTGGATAAATTCTCATTTGACATGGTATTGTCATTTCGTCGACCATCATTTCGATCGTCTCTCCATCAATTGGGATGGGATTCTTTGTGGTAGCGTATTCTGTATCTTGTATGTGGCTTGTAAAGCCTCTGTTGCACTATCGGGGCATTCAGCTTGTTGAGTGCTATTTGTGACTCCCACCGGTAATCAGAATGCTGGATGGCGATTCGTATCGGAGGTGAAACTTGTTTCTGATGTCTGTATGGACTCATATCCATCAGTAAGGCACCGTACCTGCTCCACAAGTGTTAGCTATGATAATGCAAAAGATGGAGTGGTAGATGTCGCCGAAACCAGGAGCCCTTGTCATAACGAGTTATCTTTGATGGGAACCCCTGCCATCCGGTACTCCCTTTTGACTTGACGAGCTGATAGCAGTCATTCAAGAATCGTCAATATGTAACTCTTCTGCTGCAACTACCGCCACTGCTCTCTGCTCGCTCATCCAGTGCTCAGGTCTCACTTGGTTTATCTATGTTATTGACATCCAAAGTCACTCCAAGTAGCCCTGAGCATTGCCCAATCCGTGTGACAATACCATGCGTATGCAGTAACTCCAAGAATTTGTATATTTGGAGGAGGGGCCTATAGGCCCATTGCACTGCAAGATGTTTTTCAAATGCACGTTATCTTCTTCTCCTGGAGCACTCCAATTTGGTGTCCGTAGAGAGATTAAACATATAGCCAGAGAAGCCTAAGATTTCCCATCGGTAGTGTTAGCAGCGGGTCCGGTTCGGAACTGGACCCGTGGCCCCGGGGCAGTTCTGGAACCGCCAAGGAACCAAACCGCCCAATCACAGGTGGTTAAAAACCGGAACTGAACTGTAACCCGCCGGGTTTTGGCGGGTTTTACCTGCAGCAGAGCCTCATTTTTCATCGGCCCCAATAATCACAGCTTTTCTGCTCCAATTAAGTATTTGAGTTCTGATTGGATCGCGACATGTTCTATACGTAGATTATGCAGTTTTTGACGCTCTTTCACCTCCCGCTCTCCGATTTGCGATACGATTAGTATTCGTTGAGTCGCTGTGAAATAAAGCCGAAAATGCGGCCAAAATCGACTGTTTTTCGCAGCAACTCAACGAATACTGATTGTATCGCAAATCGGAGAGCGGGAGGTGAAAGAGCGTCGAAAACTGCATAATCTATGTATAGAACATGTCGCGATCGAATCAGAACTCAAATACTTAATTGGAGCGATAGTTTTAGAGAAGAAACCCGCCAAAACCCGGCGGGTTACGGTTCAGTTCCGGTTTTTAACCGCCTGTGATTAGGCAGTTCGGTTCCTTGGCGGTTTGGAACCGGAACCGACCCGGACCCGTAATTTGGAACCGTTGCTAACACTACCCATCGGGAAAAAATTCCTGCGCCCGGATGCATGCACCACGCCCGGATGTGAGTCGTGCGCCTGGAGCACCTGGAACGCCGGGAAGCAGGGTGATATGTAAGTCCACGACAATACGATGTGATGCACTGCAAAAACACCTCTAGGTGCTATAGATTCACACGGTGGCATATCACTCTGCTGGATGCCTTCTGACGTTTAATATACCGTGTTTTTCGTCTCGTCATTGCAATTGCATCGTAGTTGGTGCATGGTGGCAACACCGCTCTGTACATTGTAATGATGATGCTACGCACTGTATATATCACTATATCGTTAGAATTTCGCAAAGTAGTCTTGATTAAGCCTATTAAATCTATTTACACTTCTGAACATCGTTTATACCCTTTTCACCACTGTATTCAACTCATCCTCCAGCATATAATAAATGTCGTTCCAGGTTGCTAGGTCTATATGACTATTAACTATCCATTCTGTATTCTCGGACTTTGATGAAATGGGCTCCTCTGGAATTAAGTGAGCCGCACCCACAATATTTCTGCACTGATTACTGCATATACACCTTCAGAAGATAGTTTCACCACCCTGACAAGCTGCGATGCACTTTCCGGTATTCCACCGTTGGCAGGCTTTGTCACTTCAACATATGCTAGCCAAAAGATATTCTTGCTGCGCGGATGGACCACTCGCAGCATGAATAGATGAAGTATACGGTACGGTACACCTCCCTGCAGTGCCTTGTGAGCCAGCTCCTGCCCCTCCTTACATTGCGAAGTCTGAACCCATACCCAGTCATGGCGGGCAGCCCCAGAATACCATCGTTTATTTCCAGTACATCTGAGCTTCTGAATAATGCACTCGCCATGCATATTGCGTGATTCTACCTCCAATCCATGGTAAATTGCGGCAGCGCTGCTTGAGAGATTATCTGACTCGATGATGATCTTCGTGGAGTGTAAGAAACGACAGGTGGCATTGTATAGTTCATTTCGGAGGACGTCGTCACCGATTGTTTTCAAGAGGCCTTGAAAGTTCCTGACTTTCTCTTTTCCTTTGTGCTGCTGGGGAGATATGAACCTCAATAAATGACGTCTAGTGGTTGCTTGCATCGTCTCTTCTGTTGTCACCTGTGAAGCAGCTAGTTTACGCTTCCATGCGTCACGATTGGCCTTTCTGACAACAAATGCATCACTCCGAAGGTAGTAGTTGATCATCTGGGTATAGTAATCACCGGTCTTATTCGAGGCATTAAACCCATCCTTAATCTGCTTCCAGTGGGAGCTTTCTCCGATCTCTGTCAAGCACTGTTTAAGCGATCTGTACTGTTGTATCTGCTCTCAGAAGTGCCGCATGAAATGGATCTTGGGAAAGTTGAAATCGCAACCATCTTCAATGTATTTGGCCATTTCTGCATCGATAATATCTTTCCATGTGTCCTGAATGCGCTGTCGAAAGGCTGATGTTTTCTTCTTGTTTTCCACTGAATTGAACTCGGCATTCCGCTTGGTACACAATTCCGTTTGTCTCTCTTTGGCATCTGCTGCCTGTTGTTTGCCAGCCCTGAATTGTTGAAACACATCCTTCGAATTGTAGAAGCAAGGTAGAGCATCGTCCATAAGGTCCAGCATTTCATCATCGTGAGAGTCATACTGGCAATAGAAATAGAACTCGATAAGGGAGCGAGAGCACTCAACTGCACGGTCCAAAACACTACGCTGAGAGGGGCTTGGGTCCCGCAGAGCATTGCGTACAACACCCACAAGGAATCATGTGATTGTCTTAATCTCTCCTCCGTTCCAACGCCAAACCTCCTCATATGCACATCTTGGCTTCGTCATATGAAGGTATGCAGGCACCGAGAGCCAAATATTGTTGAACTTGTCAAGCCGCTTATGTTGCTTGAGAAATTCGTGAAGCCATGTCAGGAGGTGCTTCAACATTCCAATTTGCATCGTATGGAGCAGATCAGGCTTAGAAAGATCGCTTGTGACACAATCGAGGTACCATAAGATGTTGAACCCTGGATTCACATCATGGTGTTTGAGTTTGGCGATACTGAGAGATGTATTTGAATCCGAGAGCATATGATATATATTATGATCCCAGCGGTTATGTCGCTCATGTCAGTGGAGTCGATTACCCATCTCCAACTTTGGGCATTCGCACCAGTAGCATACACCATTCTTGATGTTGTGAAGGTCACGGTGCTTGGGGTAATCGGCCATCCATGCAGCCAATGTCGAATATCAATGCCTGAAGTTGCCATCGGCACAGCAGGCATAGAAGGTGCGTATCTCAAAATTAAGTAGGGGTTGCAACACATGCTGTAGCACATTCTGAAAGACCATTCGATTATGCTCTCTCTGAGCAATTTTTCTTTTGAGCGGGACATCATGCATTTTGATGGCAATGGGCCAAAGAGTGACCAACAATACGCTGTGTATCGTGTGCTTGATCTGTGCGGCTGCTGACAGGTTGCTGATCGTCATATATATTGGCTATGCCTTCTTGTCGCCAGAGAAGTTCGTGTGGTGGATGGCGTCAGACATGAATAGCATCGGCACCAGTGTGCCACCAGCAAGTATTGTTGTCTATATAATTGTGAGCATTGTAAACGGCATAAGAAGGAAGCTTACCTGCTTATCCCACCACCAGTCTCCAGTATGCAACCCGTTGTAAACACGGTGCCCAGAATCATTGAAGCAACGTTTCGGAGTATAAGTAAGATGTTTCTCATATGCTGGCTGCCGGAGTAGCCATTTTGCACACTCCATAATATCACGGTGCCAAAATTCAATTGCATTTGGATGCTGCACACTCCATGCCATCTGCAACGTAGCTTTCTTCCAGAAGCCATGGCCGAGTCCATCCTCCATTGCATTGATTTTCTGTCGGAGGTGGTAATTCGATTTCTGAGAATTGCGCACACTCTTTTAAGGCCGCAGTTGCCCTTCAGTAAGTCATCGATGATGCTTGCGGGAAGACCTTTCAATGTAACCAGCTCTGTAAAATTGTACTGCTTCTCACTGTCGAATAGATGGAAGGGGTTGTCAAAGTATTGCTCAGCGTTGTGCTCATCGTCGGTCGGAACGTATGTGACAGGGGCACCAGCATCAGGATATGAGAAGTTTGCAATTGTGTTCAAGTCTAATTCGGATGGTTCTGGAGAAGGAGACATGTGCAAAGGAGGAAACGTGTCGGGATCGTCAACATGGTTATGGTTAGCATGAAAACCACTCCGAGAATTATGAACGCATTGCTGGAAGTTTTTTCGAACGTATTCATGTGGCTTGGAGTCTGACTTTGCTTCAAGGCTATGGGCGCGATATCCAAGATGATCGCTTTCAATGTGTTTGTAGAGCTACAGGTCAGACTTGTACAATTTCAAGCATACAGGACACAAATGATTCGAAGTTCATATGGGAGCAATGGTGCACGCAATGTAGAACATGCTGAAAGCTGAATACAGAATGTCTTGAGCATTGTCATGTATGGGTCATTGCCATGCATGGGTCGTTGCCATGCATGGGTCGTTGCCATGCATGGGTCGTTGCCATGCAAGGGTAGTGGAATTAAGTTTAATGCTATGGAGGCTCTTCAAGGCAAAGATATCATCCATAAAACATGTATTTCTAAGCGCTTGACCTCCATTTGGACTATTTGTAGTACAAAGCAGACTTGAAAGTGCGCTTGGGCTCTAAATGCAGTTGGCTGCAAGTGTATTTGGGCTGCTAGTGCACTTGGGGGCGAAACTCAGGCGACAAAACTCAGGCGAAAACATACGATATCACTCATTTTTTGTGCCAAGACATGTATTTCATAGAGAATCACCTCGATCTAGTACACTTGCAGTTCAAAGCGGGTTTGAACGTATGGTTGGGCTGTATAGGCACTTGGCTGCAAGTGCATTTGGGCTGCTAGTGCACTGGACTGGACGAACCTTGGGTGAAAACATGCGATATCACTTATTTTTTCTGCCAAGACTCGTCTTCAGAGTTCATGACACCACGGCACCAAGTGAAACTGGTGTACCCACAGGTCTCTGCACCGTCCGAGATGCTGGTAACACATCTCTCACTCAAAAGAGAAGTGCCGATTGTGACTCACAACCAGGAAAGCTCCTTCTCCAGTACGATGTTTGATATCACCAACGCTTTAGCCTGCGAGCCACTCCCACAATTCTAGCACCTTGGATGGTTCACTTTGCACTGTATATAAACTGCCGTATACTCCCTCCGTTTCGATTTTTCTCCATCTTCTCTATCTACTCCATCTCATTCACTCTGATCATCGTTTTTAGACACATTAACCCTAACCCTGCTTTACCCCTCTTATACTCTATACAGCTCAGAACATTGCAATGCCACCCAAAAACATCCCATCCACCCCTTCCAAAACCGATGCCATTAAGGATACTCTACTCCTAGTTGGTTTTGCGAAGCAGTTCATGGCCGAGCACATTTGGAGCCTTATTCGGATATATGCCATTCACAGCGTCAAGAATGTTGGTGTGATTGACTTGATGTATGATATCTTTTTCATGGACCCAGTGACTACAAGGTACTATAGACAGTTTCAGGTAATGTGGAAGCAGCGGGCATCAACACAACCACGACACATTGAATGGTTCAGTAGGTTCCGGGTGTTTCTCTGAGACTGTTTCGACAAAACTTGGGTCCAGATAAATCGGTATCACGAAGAAAACCCACCCCTACCTACTGACTCCGACTCCAACTTCAACTCCAACTCCTGCGATGACAACTCCATACGTGGCAAAGCCCATGTGAAGAAAGGTAGCTGGTATCCTGGGAAATCGAAGCTGAACCCACCATCCCACAAACATGGAATGCCACCTACCATTGTTGCCAATGTTTCTGAGAAGAAACAAAACTGGATAACATTTCGACCGATGCCATCCCTACCGCCCCAAACCTTACATACACCTTCAGGGTCTGCATCATTGACCCTGAAGGGTACCCAGCAGAATACCTCCGTTGGGACAATGTCTGTGTGCACCACAGCGCAAACAGATGGCATCACTCACGAGTCGAGAATCCCACTGTACACACTTTACATTGTGCTGTGAGTCGCCTATATCCCACCAGCGATGTCAATGATATTCTTGGGTGTCTAGTCATGCCGGACGAAACCTCTCTGTGGCCATGTAATGCAACTCGATTGAATAGCAACGACTCCGTGACCACCTTCTTCTCTGTTACAGCTTACAACCCTCTCATCGTTGTGGCTGTTCTGAAGGCAATGGCACTTGCACTTCCAAGTATTGCAAGGGTTACGCCACGAACACTACCACCTCAACCTCGACCATTTCTTCCGAGAACAACTGATGCCTCCAAACCGACCAATAGCCCCACCCCTGCTGCCAGGTTCGTCGCAATAAACCACCCAGCAAAGATACAACCGGAGGTGACTACCACGCGCCACGTCAAGTTTGCCACTCTCCAAGATGTGTCCGCTGCGCCGCTTGAAAAGGAGTCGTCATCTGTGCTGGAGTAATTAATGAATTACCTGGCAGTTGCACAATTAAGGAACAAGAGATCACAAAATGTTCAGCGGGGGATAAGGTTGGTAACGGTGAGGGTGTTGATAGAGCGTGAGGCAATGTATGACGATGCGCCAGGGTCAGAGAGTGGCAAGCCATTGGGGTCGGTAGCAATTGGTACGCACCAAGATGCCAATTCCAGTATGAGCTTTACACAGCTTGAGGCGTTGAGTTTGACTCCACCTGGAGGTATTTTTGACTTATGATTTCCGGTACGTCTAATAGTACTGCGAATGACTAGCATACTGACACACGTGTTAGGTTAGTGTTTGGGCCGGGTGGAGTGGTTTTTTGCATTTCACAGTGTTGTTTTTAGTCTAATTTGGGTGTTCTTGGAATTATTGTCTTTGGTTTCGTGGCCGGGGGATGCTAGTGTTTGATTCACTATTTTAGTATGTCCCTTATCTTTCCAGCAATTGACTAGCAAGCTAACGACGCGTTAGGGATTTGATTTTTGGCGTTGGTTTTCTATTATCGAGCATTGTATTTGGGCTAGCAAGGATTGTATCTCCATCTTCAGGAGTCACTTAAATCTGATTTTAGATTGTACGCAACATTTTCGTAACAAGCTAATACAATATGGTGTGAATCAGCCCCTTTATGAGATCACTTTTTCACAGCGACATGTCGGTCCTTTTCCATACTGCTTTAACCTTCGTCTGCACTGTGGAGTCAAATTCGCAACTACATCCACTCATTCGGCTTTTCTGCCAGTTCTGCTTTCAGAAAACGACTCGAACAACAAAGCCACCGCCCAAGGCCACATCTTCAATTCCAAAAGCAACACCGGCCACTCCTGGAGTTGTCTCCCCAATGCCACGTTTTGCAAACGGTAAAAAGAGGAAACTCACATTGCAGGCTGATGGGCAGAAGTGAAAGCGGACGAAGGCTACAGCTTCACCTATCGAAGGTTCGACTACTCAGATCACCTCAGCATCTACACCCATTGCAGCCCTGCAGCTATCTCTGCCCCTGCCGAATACAGCCTCCATTTCGATATCACCATCACCCAGTGTCATTTCCATCGGTATTCATTCAGCGACGAACCTTAGTCATCTCCGGAGACCACACCCATCATCATTGGCTTCACAACTCATCACATCGTCTCCGCCGAATACACCGTCGACTCTTTCAGTCAGGAGCAAACGATATGGGAGTTGAAGTGTCCTTGCACCAGGTGACCTTCGAGTTACTACTGTACTGGAGACAATGCATCGCATGATAGAGACACAACTACTGAGCGAGAGACCATTTCCAACTGAAGCTGAGTTAATGCTGGTAGCTTATACAATTTGGAGAGTGGTAGATACCAACTAACATCGTTTCTATACAAAATCAGTTGAGTATTGCTGGCCTAAGGAATGCAGGCAGAAAGGAGTCAATATTAGCTTCCCAAAACATCAGAAGCAGTGTCTCAAGATAGTTCAGTATCTCCCAGAATTGCATTCTCATTGACTAACCAGCTATATGTCGGATGAAAAACAGTTGCAATGCAGTCCGATCACACCTGATAAAGAAGGCCCATGATCATGTAGGGAGACTATACCACTTGAATCGTTTCGAAGACAATGATGAGCGCCTCATAGATATTGACCAACTACTTTCAGATTTTACATTCACTGTGTGCCAATGCGATCGTATGAACGAACCTGAGGTGAGTCCTGTCAGCCATTCTCAGCATCGCTAACACCACCAGGAATGGGCTAGCAACTTTCTTGCCGAGCAGATTCCACGATTTCTATACCTCCATTTTTTCCAACGAATACGCAAATGTGGCAGGCATTTGGGGGGCTTCCATGATTGGATTCGAGAACAGACACCCTCGGAACTGATTGTGTTTATATGTACGGCATTGCATCACGTACTGACAGAGTGGCAAAGAAATGGAGGTTCAGCTCCGACAAAGGTTGATAGAGATGACTTCGAGATCTGGCGGAAAAGGCCCAAGTGGGAGTACTACTTCAATCGAGATAATGACGGTGGTATGTATGGCCTTTACAATGCATGCAATTGCTCTAACATTTTGCAGAGACTTACACCGATCTCATGAATATTTGGAACGATCTTCCATCTCCTTTGAGACAGAAAGTAATCAAGTCCATACGGTCGGCTCTCAACAACCTCATTCTACGTGAGAATGGAGCAAATGACACGCCTGCTGTTGCTACCAATCCTCGTCGGGTGGTGTTAAACAAGACTGCGATGGAAGCTCTGATGATGGAGCCAGAGATTGAGACTCCGATCATTTCAGCGATCCACATCCCTATTGCTAAACATTTGACTTTCGATGATGAGGATAGGGTTAACGATAGCGACAATGATGATGACAACGAGCGTGATGACCTACACAGTGCCAGGAGTTGTGCCCAGCGATATCGTGGTCTGCAGCTGGATGATGATCAGGTTGAGAATGCAGGGGTGGCGGACGAGGATGAGGATGAGGATGTGGATGAGGATGAGGATGAGGACAAATACAAGGACGTAGAGTCGGAATCGGTGGATGACTGCGAAGAAGAGAGCAGTTTAGAGGATGTGCTTCAAGCTGGCTGCGACGTGTAGGATGGCATTTGGAACGGGAAACTATATATTAGGCTTTAATATCGAACATCATGTACATTAACGTCACCGTGCTGTATCTATCGTCCGAGCTGTGAGTGCAATTCAAGGCATCGTATAAATGATGCATGCAGTGAACAGTGCGTTATGTCAAGGTATACATTGCATTCAGACATCATATGAGTAGTATTGTGGATCAATAGGTGTGCGCACCGTATAACTGCATCGGTAAGAGATACTGCATCAGTCACAGTGATACTGCGTCAGTAAGAAATGGGTGCACTGCATGGCTGCGTTCGTAAGGAATACTATGTCAGGAGGCGCAAACACAACCCCCGGGGTCGTGTGTATGTACATGCAGTGTCACGCCACGTCGAGGCTCAAAATGTTTCGATTTAAGTGCCTGATGAGCCCCACACCTACGTACGTTCTGGGCGTGACTTGGTTTTTTTCCCGATACCATGGCACCCTCGGTGGCCATCATCCACCCACAAGGCCTGCCCACTTCCGCATTTTCACTTGAACACGCTTAGTTTGTGCCGATAAGAATTAACCATTGGTTCACCAGCCACTTGTAGACGATTGGTTCGTCAACCTCGGGTATCTGCTGCATGAAGACATTCGATAAGACGCTTGCATGCTTGGAATTGTTTCACCCAATTGGGTCTGTCCGGCAATTCAAAAAATGACCATTGACTTCCATTTGGTTGTATCTGTGGGTTTCTCTCAGGTACGCCGGTAATAGTTGATGTAGCTCCAATCATCATTGTGTGAAATTGTGTATCGCCCTTGAACCATCTTGCGGGTTTCATAGAGGGGTAAACACTATCGAAATTGCCGTTGGCAGTGTTGATCAAACGTTCATTAATCTCATGCTTCGATCATCCATAAAAGTGAATCTCGTAGTATTCGGCCAGCATTGCGCTGTTAGCCGTAATGTATGTAAAAGTGGAGGTCGAATAATCATGTGTGGTCATCCTCCGGCAGTATACTTTGCATGTAGATCTCATGCAATAGTAGCTTATATCGACTTGTCTTCATCATTGACTGCGCGTTTGGATCGTCCATGGTTTGATGCGTTTAGGGATAACTATCATAGTGTTAGGGGGATACTGCAGCTAGATGTAACTTATCGATATTGTTGTACCGACTTATGGTAAAGGCGTATTTTTATTTTAATGATCCAACTAAAAATATGGAGTTCGATTGTGACGTGTTTACGTCGTTGTACTGTATGTATAAACACGGGCATCTATTGCAGTATGGCCCTTTTAAAAGTCGTAACTGTCTTGGAGATAATCCTCCGACGACTCGTCAAAAGCGACTTGGGAAGGAAGTTCACTGGTGTGAAAATAATGGTAGTATTCTACCCAAAGGTTATTACGAACAAGGTATCGTGCTAGGTGTTCGTATTTGGCTCGAGTGTTTGCTTGGGCGTGCAAGATGCAAGCGTAGAGAATCTTCTGATCGTCTGTAATAGACATAAAATGTATTGGTGAATATTCTTAAGGTAATTAACTTAATAATATTTCAGGTGGTTTTTCCGCTATTGTGTTCTGACTGTGGTTTGTTCGACTGTTGCTTGAATCGTTGTGTTTTAAACTCGTAGGTTTAAGGTGGTCTTTTATAGGTGAGTATTTCCGCGTCAAACCATCCTGCTGAAGGGTGACGGTACTTCTCTGTAATCTATGATGTGTGTGTATAGTACTATCTCAATAACACTCAGTCCACCGTAGTGGGTGTTCACATAACATCCGATCGTTGCTTCAGAGCCGATCTCGGTAGTTAGCTGTGGAGAGTTCCCTTTGACAACGTGTGGTTGCGTAAGCTCCCACCAGGAGTTTCCAAAGGTTATCCTGCATGTTATGACGTTGCTGACATACATATCGGACCATTACTTCGTATTAGTTATCTTTCTTCGTATTGAGTGCAATTGTGATCAATGATTTAATGAGCTGCCAACCCATACATTGCCACGTACCTAGTGTCATCGGGTCTTATCCGTGTTCCCTGTAGGGGGTGCCCTCTATCAGTTATCGTGTTGTAAACACGGCAGAGCTGGGGTTCGACAGTCTAGATCCAAGCACTTATCTTTTAAGTAGAGTCAACTACCGGGGCGCAGTTAGCTTATCTCCTTTGCTTATTCTAGCTCTAGAGATAGCAAAGTCCCGCATACTAAGATAATATCGCTTGTCCAACCAAATCCATGAAGCTAAGCACGGGTATGGTTTGTCCCAGTATTAGCATGATAACGAAGATAACACTGGTCTGATCCGTAACGCACAGCTCATCCGAAGACCCCTGCTTGGCAGTTACATTGCTTCGGCAGTATGGTTGGTGTGTCCCATGCCTTGGCCAGTACTATGGGTTACCCCAAGATTACTGTCTGATCGAGTGTACGTACTGTCTCCACACTGGGTAGCTATTCCCTATGCTGAGACATAGTATTGTAGCATAGACTATTGTGGGGATTTCACCCGGCTATGTTGGGCCGTCTGCTAACTCATCGGTAGACATCCTCAGGGGTGTGATCTTAACCGTTAGTCATCTTTGAATAACGGCAAGCCTGGGAGACTAAGCCTGATGTACTTCATATGCATGCTAAGGGGAAACCCCTAACACATAGAACCAATAAATTGACCCAGTAAAATTAGATTGATTATGACTTGCTAGTGCTTCCTGCTGCGTAATAGGTTGCATTTGGTAACATTTGACTTGTTACAGTGTTCAATCATATGAGAATAATTTTGTCGAACTTTCGTCGAGGATTTCTCGAGGGTGTGACCATCCCACCGGTGATGTGTCTCTCGAGGTCAATTGACATCCAGAATTGTTTCTCCATCTGCATTCCCAAAGTGAACATCCAGCTCTCCGTATCCATCATATGCGCTATCGACTTGGTTCTCTCTTTCGTTGTGTTAGCAACAGTTCCGGGTTACCCGGCTGCGGTCCGGATTAGACCTGGAACCGAGGCCCCTGTCCGGTTATGGAACTGCCAAGAAACCGAACCGTCCAATGCCAAACGGTTCCAAACCCGAAACGGAGCCCCCGGTCCAGTTTCAGAACCACCAAAAAACCAAACTGCCCAATAATAAGCGGTTCCAACCCAGAACCGAACCGTAACCTGCTGGGTTTTGGCGGGTTTCACCTGCAGCAGAGCCTCATTTTACATCGGCCCCAATAATGCCATATTTTCTGCTCGAATTAAGTATTTGAGTTTTGATTTGGTAGCAACATGTTATATACGTAGATTATGCAGTTTTTGACGCTCATTCACCTCCCGCTCTCCGATTTGCGATACGATCAGTATTCGTTGAGTCGCTGTGAAATAAAGCGGAAAATGCGGCCAAAATCGACTGTCTTTCACAGCGACTCAACAAATACTAATGGTATCGTAAAACGGAAAGCCGGAGGTGAAAGAGAATCAAAAACTGCATAATCTACGTATACAATATGTCGCGATCCAATCAGAACTCAAATACTTAATTGGAGCGTTAGTATCAGAGGAAGAATCTGCAAAAACCCAGTGGGTTCGGTTCGGTTCCAGGTTTGGGACCGGAAATTATTTACGGTTCGGGTTCAGTACGGTTTTAGAACCGAACCGTTTGCCTCGGTCCTGGGTTTGGAACTGGAGATTAGTGCCAGTTTGGGTATAGCACGGTGCTGGAACCGGAGCCGTACTGAACCCGGGATTTGGGACCGTTGCTAACACTAGTCTTTCGGCTTGCTTTCGTATTGGATTTCCTTTGTGTAGGCAATTTGCATTGACCTCGACTCTCGATGAACCAGTGATCCATCACGCATAAAACTATCATGTTGTAGAGAGGTAATTGCGCTCTTCCGATTATGTGTGCCATCATTCTCTGCAGATGCACTTCTGTAACCATTTTGTCATGCTTCATAGATGCACTTCCATGCTTGTTTCATCATTTGCTATAGAATAATTGTCCGTGGATGCACTGCCGTGCTCATGGAATACCTACCCTTCGTAACTGCGTTTCAGAGCTTCTGCTTCGATTGATAAAAGGTAATCGTGAAATAAGCTTTAATGGAACGTGTATATCATGGGCAGCTTCAGGTGCACCGATGAATTGACACGTCTTTGACTCGTTGATGTGGCTCCGCCGGCCTTCCATAGTCTTCCAACAAATTGGTTAATAATTGGTATATGATTTCTCTCATTGAACAATCTTTTGAACATAATCTCGGAGGTAAGAACATCGTAGCCTGTAATGTGATTCATCGAAACAATTAATGTCCTAATCATCTTGGAATCATCTCTGCAACCGTCAACCAAGTCAAATGGATAGTAAACTTATCGGTACATATCGCTCCTGCAACTTGAAGAGTGCAATATAACCCGTGTATATCGGCCCGCACTTCCAGATTGCCAATGGTAATTTTCTCTTCGAGTATCGTGATTATTGCGGTTGAGTTTGTCATCTTTGGCATCGTGATTGGTAATGATTTCCGCTTTGTTTCTGATTTCAATATTCTTAAAACCGCTGGGTTCCGGTAATCAATTGCCATGGGTGGTAGCCCACCACTGATGTCTGTAGAGTATTCTCGCTCTCGCAAAGGTTAGCCACATACAATTGAGTTCTAGATGACTTCTCTAAACGAATTGAGTATATAATTGCTTGTCTTTGCAAGTTTTTGTACACGTAGTGACGGGTTGGTAAAAAGGGGTTCATCGCGAATTCCGCATGTGAAACGTATTTGATTTCTTAACAGTGATCATAGTGTAAGGACGGGTACGGGCCGGTATGGCTTCCTATACCAATGTAAGAGCAGATATGATTGCACACGAGAATAAGTGATGAAGTCATATCATTGGAAGGCAAGATGATCGCTGGAGTGCAATTGCACTTCCGCAATGTGACTATATCCCAGGTGGTTATCCGGTGCTGGCCGGCCGCCATTACATTTCTACAGAATTTTTGATTGTTATAGTGTTTTTTTTTTCATATAGATATTGTAATACTGGTAGTATTATTTCAAGTTCATTAGTTTAAAGTTGTATCTTTATTCAATTTAGAACTGCTTTAATAGTATACTAGAAATGATACTTGGGAAATAGAAAATTACCAAAAGATTTTGAATAAGAAGAATAGACTTTTCAATATATATATTATTAACATTTATTCTTCTTACGGAGAAAGTTAATATCTTGCTATTCTCAATAACTTTAGGGGTCTTTATACTTCTTTATTCAATTTCCAACAAATATTTCCAATTGGACTTTTCTCAAGTATTTCTGTATCTCAACTAGCTTTGAACTACCTTTGAAATGATATTCTTTTTTGTGTAACTACTATGGACCTCTATCTCTCTGTAGTAGTATAAAAGAATGATAGTCTATTCTCCCCATTCAGCAATCGTTATCTGTTGTCAAGAATTCAGGGCTGGATATCAAGAGTTCAGGGCTCGGGGTTCTAGGGGTCATAAAATCCAACAGCCGGAAGGCTCAAGTGTCAACAATGGCCTGTAGCTAAAGAAATGAAGACTGTACAAAAGAGACTCGATCCAGAATCACCGAGTGTGAAAGAAGTGAAAGCTGAAACTGGGTGATTATTTTATAGATGGGAGAACGAGTGAAGAAAGAAACTTATCCTCCGCCAAACACCTGGTTTATATATAGTTATTCGCTTGTTCCATAATACCTTCGAATTCCTGCTTTCTTTGTACATTGCTTTTGCACGATTCCGTCGTTTCCCGTTCGAAACCTGATTTCATTCTCGTTCTGCTTTACCGTCTATTCAAAACCTGATTTCATTCTCATTCTGCTTATTCTTTTATATTGATCACCAATCATCACTCCACCATTGATTGTCACTCAGCACAACGATAACAGTAGCTCCCCTTCTTCAACACCGAGTACCTACAAGGTTCAAGACCCTGGCTTGCCAGGTTGTTCAGTATGGAACTTGTTGATAGCCTTAAGCCCATCGACGTTGATCGCGGGTTCCCAACTGCATTCATCATAGCCCCTCCATTTCACCAAATACTGTAACTGCCTTTGAAACATCCTGGAATCACTGATCAGTTCGATCTCATACTCCACTTCTCCGTCTACTATTATGGGTGGTGGTGGTTCTTGCTTTTGATACTGGAGAGGGTCTTGAGCAGCTTTCTCCAACTGAGATATTGGTTGGACATCATGGATGTGTAGCTGGTTGGATAACTTGATTTGATAGGCCCAGGGACAGATGACTGCGGTAACTTCGTATAGTCCAATGCATTTCCAATCGAGTGTCTTGCTTGGCCGGGTTGTTGATATATTTCGTTTATCCAGCCAAACTTTATTGCTGGCTTCTAATGATGTGCCAACCGTATGGGACTTGTTGGCTTGTTCAGTCTGTACGGCTTGGACTCTTTTTATCTCAGCTCTGAGTTCACTAAAAGTTGTTCCATTCGTTGGGCCATCTGTTGGGTGTTGACTTTGCAAATATTGTTAGGATCTTTGATCAGATGTTGGCCAAAACTCATTCGTGGATGAAAGCCGTAGTTACTAAAGATTACAGCGCAATTAGTCGTTTCCGAGCTATGATTGTCAGCTGCGAATTCTGGCAATGGTAACCACCGAACAAAATCATTCTGCTGATAATTATCACAGTTTCGGAGATAATGTTCCATTACTGCCTTGACTTCTTCAGTTTCGCCGTCAGTCTGAGGGACAAATGCAGTTGACAGTCTTCATTCGATTCCGAATCGTTCACAGACGTGTTTCCAGATCTCCGAAGCAAACTGTGGTCCTCAATCGGACACTATTGTTTTGGGCAGTCTGTGCCGTCTGAATACTTCTTCAACGTACATTTTTCCCAGCTTCTTTCCATCTGCATCATCCATACAGGGTACTAAATATCGCATCTTTGTTAGGCGGTCGACCACCACCCATACTGCATTGAACCCTTTGCTTTCTGGCAGTCTGACTATGAAATCCATGCTTAAATCCTTCCATGGTTGTTCTGGTACTGTAGTAGTATACAGTGACGATAGTCTTTTCTTAGTCCAAGCCAACAGTGTTTATCCTTACAGATCTACAAACGTCGTGGGCGCGCACATATCCCCTTCTGGCCCATGCCCTCCGCCGAGCTGCACCTTATGTCAACCCTCTCTCTCCCCACATTACATCCCTCCTAAGAAGTTCGAGATACTTCTCAAAAAACAAACCCTCTGCTCAAAGCAGAAGAAACTCCCATGCCTCAACTCCTGTGCATATCAGCCAATGGAAAATACAAAACCTCGAAAACAAATGAATAAACCCACCTGTCATCGAGTCAACGACAAAGTATAACCAATGGCCATCGACTCTGCGGCCTTAGCCCTTCCTTTTCCGTTTAACCTTCGTTTCTCCCAATCTGTGTTGTTTTTCGTAGTCGTCAAGCATGTTCTTTGCTTTTGAGAGATTGGCGGCTGGTTCCCAGGTCATTTTATTGTAGTCGTATCCTTCCCATTTGATTTGATATTTGTAGGCGCCTTTGACGTCCGGCATTCGCTTATGCGAAGTAATCGCTTCGATGACATACGAACACTGAATCATTCCATCTTTATCTCTTACAGTTCCTACGTAAAGAGGTGGTGGCTTTTCTCGCGCAGGATCTGCGGTGTACTTCTCGAGTCGGCTGACATTTACAATATTGTGAATTCTCATATCTGCCGGTAATTCCAATTCAACTGCATTTGGCCCACGGCATTTAATGATTTTGTAGGGTCGGGCCGATGGGTGTTGCAGCTTCCACCGAGAAGAGTCTTTGTTTGTGTACGTAATTGGCACGTCTTTGGTACTCTACATAACGAAGTCACTGACTTCAAGGGTGTATGGCCTTCGGCTCTTGTTCGCTTCCGCCCTCTGGCTATCTTGTGCCTCGCGGAGGCGGTCTTGGGCATCTAGTAGCGAAGCCTGCAATCGTTCAACAAACGCTGCGCCTTCCAGGTGACCTATTTTGTCATGCTGCCGTTGGCCTGCCACGAAGTGTAATGGAATAGATGATATTTATCCAACGTCCAATACAAATGGGCTTCAATCGGTGGATGAGTGTGTAGAGGTGTTGTGTCACGGTTGTAACGAGTGAGGATCGAAGACGGAATCAGGATCGATGAAGGAGTTATGGGATGACGACAGAAATCAGGTTTTATTGGAAGGAATCAGGTTTCGTTGGAAGGAATCAGGTTTCGTTGGAAGGAATCAGGTTTCGCTGGAAGAAATCAGGTTTTGTTAAAGGGAATCAGGTTTCGTTGGAAGGAATCAGGTTTCGCTGGAAGAAATCAGGTTTTGTTAAAGGGAATCAGGTTTCGTTGGTTGCGTTGTAAATATGGCGTGATGATTATAGCGTGAGCATTGGTATGAGAGGGTTGCGTACATAGTTGGGCGGAGTTAGGATGTATTTCGGAACGAGTGAGTAAAGGTGACGACTGTCGCGTTAGCTGTATATAAGGATGCTTGATTCGCCGAGGATAGGTTTGTTCTTCACTCGTTCTCTAGTCTACAAAATAATCAACAGCTTCGGCACCAACCTTTGTTCACTTCTGTGATTCCGGAATTCGAGTCTCTGTTTGTTACGCAGTACCCGCGATCACTGCACACCTCATAACACCCACGTCTTAGTTTGGTGTTTGTAACCCCTAGAACTCCGAGCCTTGAACCCTTGACAGAAGAACGAGTCTACAATCGATTCTACCAGTTATAATTCAGTATATGTGCCGCTACTTTCATCAAAGCGGTTGTTACTTTTGTCACAGACCTTGCAACCCCATTTGTTCCGTGTTTAAGTCAGTTGGAAACTTCGAAAACAAGCTTACAGTACACAGCATTTGGCGACACTCCGGCGTTGTGTGCCTGTGGAAACATCGACGAGAAGGATCCACGCTGTTTTAAATGCCAGCGTACCACAGCAACAAACCTCAACGATCCCGAATCAATTTCCTCGACCTAGCTGGTCGAACCATCAACCTCTTCGAACAAGCACCCCTGAACGCCTTTGATAGCCTCGACGCTATCCTCAAAGAACCCGAGGAACCTTTGGAAGCATACTTCTGGGACGAACTACAAGCGGTATCTCCTTGGAATAGCTACTGGACAGAAGCAGCAAGCAACGGAGGAGGCCTCCAAATCGACGATACAGTATTTAAAAATTTCTGGACCAAGTATTACGGTCTTCACGTCGATTGCCAGAACGAGGAACCGTGCTACTGCGAACATAACTGCGGAAGGACGCATACAACAATCGGCAGAGCAGTAGAAGCTCAATCAACAAAATCTGAATCCACGATCAAAGCAACACAGAAGGACATAGAAAGCCAAATCTTGTGGGCGGATTACAACAAATGAAAAGCGAACAAGGGAAAGAGAGTTGACCGCGAATTACATCCGGCCCCTTTACCAACCCCGCTCATCATCGTAACAACACCCAGCAAACACGAGGTGTTCTTCTGGTAGATGGTCAATCCATTTCTAGAAGCAGAAATCGAAGCGGCAGTTCAACAAATCCAAGACAACATAGACAAAGTCAGAGACTGTTTGTCAGAACCTCGCCTCCTCACAGCCGCCTCTCTACATCATCAGAAAGATGTCCGGAGAATCCTTACGACCAACTCGCGATGTCACATTGACTGAAGTACTACAGACGGAGCTGGAAATTGTGGCAACAAGGAATATAGAAGCCATGAACAAAGTACAGCTCAGAGAGCACATCAGGGACATCAACAAAGGGCTGAAAGCAATAAGCCATCTACCAACGACAAGCAGATTGAACGAATTGCTCAAGAAACAGCAATCTGTGAAGAATGCGGAAGTACGAATATCCGAATTGTTGGCAGAAGGAGAAAAAAGTTGTCCAGGAAAGGGACAATCTGAAGCAGGAGTTACTGCTTACTCAACAAGCAACGGCCACCGCGGAAGTACCACAGGCATGCAGTCATGGGGACCTGGAAGAAGAAGTCCGAACCCTGAGAAAGACATTGGATGAGGCGAATCCAGACCTGGCAGAATTGAAAACAGATCTGGAAGATGCTCAGGCTCAAATGGAAATATTCAGGGACCTGGCGGAGGAAAATCAACAACAGGTAACTAGGATCCTAAAGTTGACGGAAGGAAGAAGGGTAGAAAGGACGGATAGGGAAGAGCGAGAGGAAAAGGTGAATGACATCACCAGCTTCTCAGGAGAAGATAGGAAGGAACTTCGGGGATGGAAGGTTGCAGTTGGCATTGAAGATAGCCGGAAAACCAAAGGCATTCAGCAACGAACGGAAGAAGCTGAGGTATGCAGTTGGATGTCTAAAAGGAGTGGCTTTGGCACAGTTAATGCTACACTGTGACGAAAATCTCAGGGGAAGTCAAGCTCAATACCCTGAAAGACCTAGTTGACCGGCTGGATGTAGCATTCGGAGATCAAGACAGAGCAGCAACAGCAAAAAGGGAACTCGAGAAACTCAGGCAACGAGACCGCGAATTCTCCCAGTACTACGCGGAATTCCAAAGATACGTAGTAGATACCAAATGGAACGAAGATGCACAACTGGACGCACTACGAAAAGGACTGTCCAACGAGCTCAAGGACTCCATACAACACATCGAGGAGCCAGAAAGCATGATCGAATTCGTCAAAATGGTGTCGAAAAGGGATTCATAGCTGAGAAGAAGAGCCGCAGAAAAGAAATCTGGAAAGTGGGAAGGATATAAGAGGTCCGATGCAACGACCAACACCATATCCGCCCCAGACACGGCACCTGCAGGATCAGTAGCAGGATATCACGGCCCTGCCCCAATGGATCTTTCAGCAGTCAAAGGAAAGAAGATTACATCTGAGGAAAGGAAGAGAAGAAGGGAAGGAGGACTATGCATGTATTGTGGGGATAGAAGCATTTTGCGGCATCGTGCCTGAGGAAGTTGAAAGCAGCGTCAGGACAAATGGAGGTATCATCTTTTAAGAAGGCAGCAAATGAGAATGATGCAGATTCGACAACAAAAGGAAAGGAAGTGGAATCGGGAAAAGTTTAGTCCAGGCAATAAGGATGGCAATTGCACTGGAAATGAATCTCCTGTGTCAGTTAATGCTAGTTTTGGAATTTCACAGTTTTCTATATCAAGCGCAGAAATAAAGGAATCTTC